>JAJPUD010004973.1:107112-117792 GCA_023553655.1 Myrmecobius fasciatus | reverse complement strand
CAAAAAAAAAAAAAAAAAAAAAAAAAAATACTGTCCATTTCCAGAGAGAGAATTGTTGAACTTAGTGCAAATTGAAGTATAATTTTCTCACTGTTTTTTTTGAAAATATATATCTAATTTGGAAATAATGGTTTGTATCATTATATGTGTCTATTGATATCATGTTACTTGACTTCTCAGTGAGTGGGTGAACTTGTAGAAGGGGAAAGAGGATTTGGACTTCAAAACTGAAAAAGAAAAGAATGTAAATAAATAAATAATAAATTTGGGGGGATTTGACTGAAAAAGTAATCACAAAAGTCAGACTGCTGCTTGAGCTCTCCCAAATATATTTAATTACCCTTTTTTTTCTTGTCTTTCAGCTTTTTATGGGCCTCTTTTCCAACTAGGATACAAAGTCCATAAGCCAGGGATAGAAATTTCTTCTCTCAGCACCCCTTATTCAAGCCTAGCAATGTTTGGCTTGCCTGAGGTAGATTGAATCTTTTTATATTTGGTGAAATGAGCAGTTCTTCCTTACAACTATAAAATCAGTCAAGATGTGACTATTATATACCATATACTGTGCTAGGAACAAGTGTGTGTGTGTGTGTGTGTGTGTGTGTGTGTGTGTGTGTGTGTGTTGGCAGGACACAAAGACAAGAATGGAAGTCCCTATCCTCATTCTATGATGTGATTGTATTAGAAGAAGAAAAACTATTGGGTCTCATCCCAGCCTCAGTTTCCCTACCTGTGAAATGAGGTGGTAGAACGGTTTGACTTGTAAGGTCCTTTCAAATTCTAAGTCTGTAACAATCCTATAATTTCCTAATCTCTCTCAGCCTCGGTTTCCTTACTTGGAAAATTAAGAGATCGGACCAAATTTACTCTAAGGTTCCCTTTCACTTCTCAATTAACTGGAGACCCAAGTTCAAATCTTGCCTTCTCTGCTATTTACTAAGTTTGTGACAACAGACAAATAACAGACAATCTCGGAAGCTCTGTTCCTTAATGTTAAAACTTGTAGTTCTTACCTCACAGGCTTGCTGTGCAGGTATAATGACATAAAGTGTGTAAAGAAGCTTGTGAACTTCAGATTGCATTTATTGTTAATTGTCACTTCAAAGCAAGGGTCTCTCAGCAGATTAGCTTAAAAAAAAAAAAATCTTCTTGGACCTGTTTCCTTGGAGCACTAGAGGGTGCTCTGGAGCCATTATTTGGGGCATTGTCTCAGCCTCTGGATCTCTCCATGGTTCTCATCTAGGCAAGAGGGTTGGAGTATGCTGAAAACGCTTTTCTTCTCGTGAATCTCTCCTAGCTGGGTCATAGATTGAAACCTGGATTTCTCCTGTTCTCCTCCAATAAATCTGTCAGACTGTGCCTTTGTCTGCTGGAATACAAAGGGGAAAAGAGCGGAGGAGGAACACTCTAGGACTTAGAATCACTAGGAAAGAAAATGAGAAAACACAGGTAATGTGATAGAAAGTAAAGCTGAATCTGGAGTCCAAAGTTCTGGGTTCAGATTGTGACGACTACAAACAAGACCTGAAGCTTCCTGTTGCTCAGATCATGAGCTTCTTATTGCAAAATTCAGACTTAAATTGAAGAAAACAGACAAAACCATATGACCTAAATAAGAGCCCTCATGAAGATGAAGTGGAAGTGATGAATAGATTTATGGGAGTATATCTGGTAGACAGTGTCTGAATATGGACAGAGGTTCACAATCTTGTACAGGAAGCAACAACCAAAAATATCCCAAAGAAAAAGAAGAGCAAAAAAAAAAAAATGATCATGATGAAACTTTACAAATACCTCGGGAAGACCTGGGTTCAAGTTCTGCCTCTGACACACAGTCCTACCTGACCCTGGACAAATCATTGAACCTCTCAGTTCATTGTCATCAATATTATCACCATTTCTAATTTTCTCTTTCCTATTTGCTTCAACCAATCCTAATATAGCATGAATTAAAATCAGTCAATGAACAAGCATCCGATAATTGTCTACAGGATCCCTGAGATACAAACAGTTCCTGTCCTCAAGGGGATTTTACTCCATCAAAGGAAACAGCATATAATCAAATAGAGAAAATCTACAGTAAATAAAAAGTACTTTAGGGGAGAAGGTGGCACTGTAGCTGAAGGAAATCCTTGTGAAGGAGGCAGTACTTAAATTGAATTTTGGAGGGAGCTTGAGATCCTAAGATGGAGAGACCAGGAGGGAGTATATTCCAGGCTTGAGGGACCTACTGTGCAGACAAGGAGATAGCAAATATGGTTTTGTGCATGGGACTATCCAAAAAGTCAGTTTAACTGGACCTTAGAGTGTACAACCAGTAGTAAGTAATGTGTAATAAGATTGGAGAAACAGACTGGAAACAGATTGTGAAGAGATCTAAATGCCAAACAGAGGTGTGACTTTGATCCTTAAGGCAATAGAGAGCTGTAATAGCTTTTTTTTTTGGGGGGGGGGGAACCCAAATCAAAAGACTGTTAAAGTAGCTCAGATAAGAAGTGATGAAAGTCTGTATTAGAATGGAGAGAAAGGGACAAATATAAATAATATCATGGAAGCAAAATTAATGTCACAGCAATGACTTGGCCATAATGGGTAAGGGAAATCATGGGCACCACTGTCGCTGAATCAAGGAGTAAGATGAAAAAAAGACTTGGAAGATAAGAGGGGACCAAGTTATTCAGGTAACAAGTGATGGAAGTGTTTATTTGAACTTAGGTCCAGATCTTTCTCAGACAGACTGCTGCCCTAATCACACCTCTTCCATCTTGTACTTATAAAGCTGATTTGTTTGAATTCAAATGGAATCCTTTCTATTTTTCTTTATTACATTTCAACTTACTTAGAATCTTTACGAATTCTGAACATCATCCAATGAGTTATCTATCCCTCTAGGTTTTGTGTTATTTCCTAATTTTACAAGTGTTCCATCTATGCTTTTATTGAAATCATTGTTAAAAAAATTAAGTATCACAGGACCAAACATTGATCCCTTGTGAGGCAAAACCTCAAAAGATCTTTGAATTTACATTAAATCTCTAATGCAAATGTGAGTCCAGGCATTCCACCAGTACCAAATGCCCCTAAATACAATAATATTGAGTTTACATTTCTCTATCTTCTCCAAAAGAATCATGTGAGACTTTATCAAATGTGTTGGTAAAATCTAAATAGCCTATGCCTCCAGCATCCTGATTCTTTAATCTAATATCCCTGCCAAATAAGGAAATGGCACAGATTATCCTTGAAAAAGCCAGAGGAACTGTTGGGTCACTGTTTCCTTTTCTTAATGTTTTCTAGTCAGATTATTACTGATCTGCTCCACCATTTTGAAAGGAACTGAAGTCAAGTTCACCAGCCTATATTTTGCAGCCTTCATTTGCTTCATCATTTTAAAAATCAAAAATCCAATGTCTAAGGTTCCTTCTGGCCCTAAAGTTATGATCCTAAGTCATTTGATGGCAGCAGATTTATCCAACTAAATTACCTATATAGAAGAATACTGGTGATCATTGTTGGAATTCTTACACTATGAGAGATACCTAGATTATAAAATGTCAAAAAAAACCATGATTTTCCTAACTCTTAATGTGAAAAATTATGATTTCTAAAGATCCATCATTTTCATTTCCCAGATTCTAACCTGGTTACCATATAACAATTTAATAAAGTAAGAATTTATTAAGGACCAATTATAAGCCAGGTACTTTCAAGCACTGGATTCAAAGGCAAACATTAAGCAGTCTCTGCCTTCAAAAAAACATCCTACTGGTTGGAGAAAAGAATAGGGAGCAGGCATAAAGACCATGTAATCCAATCTCCTCCAAAAGAGATCAAGTGAAACCTGCCTCCTCCCAGACTTGGTTTGCAGGTAGTAGTTCTGTCAAATGACTATAATGATTAACATTTAGGAGGAAGAAAAGGCAGGGACCTCAAGGCATCTTACAGCACCATGGATACTTCCTCTAAACCTTCCCATTCAATTTTAGTATTGAAATCCTGATCCTTCACTGTAGAATTATAAATACGAGGACTTGGTGCTCCAAGGGACTTTAAAGATCATGTAACTCAATCTCTCTACTTTATAAATGGAAAAACTGAGGCCGAGAGAGAATAAGTCGCTTGTCCCTAAAATGACATAGTTCATAACGAACTGAGTCAATATTTCCTGCTTCTCTGACCCCAAATTCCATGCTGTTTCTTTTGTTCCATACTATTTGTCAGGAGTTGCTGAGGAAGATAACTATCTGATGGAAAAGGTGCATTTTAATACAAATGCAAAAAAGATTCACAGATTTTTTTAAGAAGAAAAAAATTGTTCTCCTATGTGATGATTATTCATAATAGAACAGCCTACCTGTTAACAGGAAGGAACTGTGAATAATATGGTCTTGACCCATTTCCAGATCAGAGGAAGGCTATATTCACAGCCCTTGCTAAAATCTGTGGCTTCCCCCACCTCAAACATTGCTTTTAGCCTCTCAGTACTCTAAAACAGATGTAATGCTCTTTGATTAAATTTCATACCAATAATCTACTCATTTTTCTTCTATTCCTCTTGAAAACAGGCAAAAACTTAATATTTATTTTGTTGTGATGCAATAGAGATATTGCTGGAGTCAGGAAGACCCATGTTCAAATCTCTCTAGAGATAATGTTTTTAAATGTATCTTATTTTTATTGATTTCTTCTGTTTTTGATAACATTAACTTTTAATATATTCTTGTTCCCTGTCTTACCCAGCCCTACCTTCTATAACAAAATTTTTGAAAAGAGAGAAAAATACATTACTGAGCACAACTAACCAATGCATTTGTTATGTCTGACAGACAGTATTTGTCATATTCCCCACCCCTAGTGCCCCACCTCTATAATAGAAGGAGGAAGCCTTTCTTTTTTCATTGTTATAATCATTGTTTCTAATTTTTCTAGTTTTGTTCACATCAGCCTTCCTACAAAAAGTTCTCTGATTTCTTCATATTCATCCTTTCTTAAGGCAAAAATCCATTGAATTCACATACTGAAGCTGTTTACCCATTCCCCAAAAAGCAGGCATATATATATATATTTTCTAGTTCCTTGCGACCACAAAAAATACTGGTATATTTTAGGGTATTTAGAGATTTAGGATCTCTTTGTCATCAACTTACTTGGGGTAATAAACCTAGTATTAAGATCACTGTGTTAAGGACGCAGATAATTCAATCATATTTTAAGCATGATCCCAAGTTGCTTACCAGGATAATTAGACCAATTTACAACTCCACTGCCACTTTATATCTGTAGCAGCTAGATGATTCTCTTATCACTTATTCTTTCTGAGCCTCAGTTTCCTCATTTGTAAAATGGTGATAAGAGTGCCTAACTTATAGGGTTGCCTAGAATAGAGATATCAGAGTTCTCAGTGTACATGTGACCCACAGCACAGAACCTTCAAGTAGGATTGGAAACAAATTAAAATATAGTTACTATCTGATTTTAATTTGCTGATTATATATGTATATACACAATCAACAATATATAGATATCATATATACATACTATATATATAAATAAACATGTATGGTTTTCTAAGTCAATATGTAGCTTATGGGGGTCCTTTTATGATTTAGTGGACCCCATTTCTATGTCAATTTTATACTAGCTGATCTACAACATCAAATTAGATAATGCATTTAATTTGCAAATCTTCAAGGACTGTGAGTTGTTGTTGCTGTTATTATTATTGTAATATATCATTATATTATATATCATTTATATATTATCACATTATATTACATATCATTATATATTATAGATATATAGAGATCATATTACATATCATTATATATTATATATCATTATTATTATTTTCAGGACATGTGTATTTTCCCAACTATTGCCATTATAAATAAAGATGATGTAAAAATCAGGTCCTTTGACTGTTAATCCTACCCACATTTACCATGTTGGTCTTAGTCTTAGGTTTCTCACTATTCCTTATCTCTAAACTACAAAAGTTTAGATAATAGATTATGTTATGCTATATTAAATTATGTTGTGTTATGGTATATAATATTATATTATATATGATATGACAGGATTCTTCCATCTTCTATAGCTCTGCCATGAGGTAATGTGTGCTCTCAACTGGGTGGTTCTTGGTTCTCATGGTCATCCTGTTTCAACTTGTCAAATTGGGGGTGGGAGTACTCTCTGAGGGGTAAATGTAATTTTTATCCCTGAATTATAGCTGTTATAGAATTGGCCCTAGGAAAGGCTGGCAGTGGGGAGTGAGTATTGGCTGTGGCATTGAATCACAGAAATTAATGCTAGAATAATAATAATTGTAGAGTACTTTAAAGTAAAATACTACAGATGTCATCCCTATTTTACTGATGAAGAAATTGAGACCCAGAGACTTGGCCAGAGTCATATGCAGCCCAAGACAGAATCTTACTGATTTCAAGTCTAGAACTTTATCTACCATGCTACACATCTTATTGAAAAGGGTTTTTAAGATGATTTAAGCCAAGCTCTGAAGAATGATCAGTGAATAGATTGCTAGATCTGGAACTAGGAAGAACTGAGTTCAAATGTGTTTTCAGACATTTGCTGTGTGTCCCTGAGCAAGTCACAAATGATCTAATATTTGTAAAGTGCTTAACACAGTGTCTGGTGTATTTCCAGAAATAGGCAAATACGTTTTCCTGCACATCTCATGTCTTTGATCTTCCTAAAATGCAATTCTGACCATGTCCCTCTCCATAGTAGGTGCTATATTAATGTTTATTCTCTCTTAATTTCTGGTTGTCTCAGTTCTCATGAATTAATAATAGTACTTACCTCCAAGGATTGTTGTAGGGATAAAGAGATAATATTTGTAAAGGGCTTTGAAAATCTTAAAGCACTATATAAATATTAGCTACCAATGACTAATGTTACAAAAGAGGAGTGCTCAGTCCAAGATCCTAAATTTAATCCTTAAATTTAAAAGTCAGGATTAGAATCCAAGTCTTCTGGCACCATCATGCCTCAGGTCACTCACTCTCAGTCAGATATGTGTTTCCTCTTTTCTTCCTGTAGTTTTACTGTGTCTCCTGGCCGGATTCTCAGCAGTACTAGGGGCGTCTCTGCCTCAACTTTGACATCAACTTCCATTGCTCACTTTCAGTTTGCCCTGTCACTCCCATCCTTCAACCTGGAGTTTCTAGCATCATTTCCAGCATTCTAGATAAGAGAAAATGTGGGGAAAATAATTGGAAAAAGCCTAATTATATGCAGTAAGAACTCCAGAACCAAGGAGAAAAACTTCTCTTTTTCCTTTTCTCCATCTTTCCTCTCTTTGCTTCCTAAAATTAAGATCTGATCATGCCATACGCCATTCAATCAACTGTAATGGTTTCCTTTTAACTCCAGAATCAAATCTGGAGTCCTTTAGTTGGCTTTTAAAGCCCTTCATAACCTGGTCCCTTACACTTTTCTCCTGGAAAAGAAAATAGGTTGTTTTTTGACAGTGTGTGTGTGTGTGTGTGTGTGTGTGTGTGAGAGAGAGAGAGAGAGAGAGAGAGAGAGAGAGAGAGAGAGAGAGAGAAAAAGAGAGAGAGAGAGAGAGAGAGAGAGAGAGAGAGAAGAGAGAGAGAGAGAGAGAGAGAGAGAGGGAGAGAGAGAGGGAGAGAGGATGGGTGGGTGGGTGGGTGTCTCTCTCCTAGTCATTCCTGCCAAAGTTCCCTTTAATTGACTGATCGGATAGTCATCTACCCAAGAGTCACTCTTGCTTCAGAAAGGGCGGATGACTGGTTGGTAATGGTACAATACAATATTGATCAATCTCGCCAAGGCCTTTAATACTGACAGTTGTCAGTTAGCTTATGGAAGATCCTGGCAAAATTTGGTTGCCATCTTATTGAAAGTCCAGTATTGTATACCAGTTGCAGTTCCATGATGGCATGCTAGCATGGGTTCTGGTTAATGGACGATGTTTCTCAGTCATCAGTGGGGTTTGTTTGCTCCTGTGCTTTTTAGCAATGTTGCCAGATGCCTTTAACAAGGCCAAACATGGCATCAAAGTCAGCTACCTCACTGACTATATATTTTTTTCTTGTTGAGGCAATTGGGGTTAAGTGACTTGCCCAGGGTCACACAGCTAGGAAGTGTTAAGTTTCTGCAGTCAGATTTGAACTCAGGTCCTCCTGACTTCAGGGCTGGTTCTCTACCCACTGCACCACCTAGCTGACCACAACAATAACTTCTTTAGTTTGAAAAAGCTTTAAACCAAGACTACAGATGATCTTCCTAAAGTGAACTCAATGCAGCCTCTGAGGCTGAGATGCAACAAAGGATGGATCAATCCTCTGCCACTTGGGCTAGTTTCGACCTGATAATTAACACCGAGAAAACACAGATTCTCCACCAGCCAGCACTGCCCCATCCATATGCAGCATCATTTACAGCAAATGGAGGTTTTTTTTTTTTTTTTTTTTTTTTTTTTTTTTGCTTTTTGTTGAGGCAGTTGGGGTTAAGTGACTTGCCCAGGGTCACACAGCTAGGAAGTGTCTGAGATCAGATTTGAACTCAGGTCCTCCTGACTTCAGGGCTGGTGCTCTATCCACTACGCCACCTAGCTGCCCCCAAATGGAGGTTTTTTGAATGTTGTGGGTAAGTTCACTTATATTTGGCAGTATAATTTCCAGGGATGTACATAGAGATGATGAGATTGACATATACATTGCCAGAGCTAGCTCAGTATTTGGGAGGCTCTGAAAGAAAGTGTGGGAGATAAGACATATTAGACTGCCTACCAAACTGGAGGTTTGGAGACCCTTTGGGCTGGCCATATTCTTTGAATGGTATTTGCCTAAAAGCTGTTTTATGGAGAATTCACACAAGGCATGCATTCAAACGGAGGTTAGAAGAAGGACACTCTCAAGGTCTCTCAGAGAGAGACCCTTTCATTTCCCATCAGCTACACTCTTTGATTTGGATCCACTGTGCTCCTCAGCTGGGTACCTTCTCCCTTCCTCTTTTGGTTGGCACAGAGTAGGTACTTAATAAATATCTATTGACTGGCTAAAATATCTCATTTATTTTGTAATTATTCTGCATATATAAGATATATATGTATATATCATGTACACATACACACATGTATCTTTTGAAAAACTGTAAGGACTTTGAAAGTGAAGACTGTTTCAATTTTGTCTTTCTCTAGTCTCTAGCACAATGCTTTTATTTAAGTCTCTATTAAATAGGCACTTAATAAATGCTGGTTGATTGACTGATGATATTGAAGATGGTATAGAAAGAGATGGATTTTGATTTGAAGCAAGTACTAAGAGGAAGCACAGGTTAAAATCTACCCAACAAGGGTGCTCCCCCTCCAAAAGTAAAGGAGAGGAAGTTGGTGGTAGAAGTTTCTCTCTGGAGGAGGGTCTGGGAACCCAGAGAGCTGCCTCAATTTCTTGACCACTGCATTTTAAAAGTGCTTCCTCTGAGCAGGATTTGGGAGAAAATGAAGCAGAATATGACTTGGGATAACTTTGTACTCTCCTGTTTTTATAATACAGAAAGTGGGAAAAGAGAGTGGGACACATTTCTTGGGAATAGCAGAAAGATAATGGAGATGTGAAGCTGATCTTTCTAACATACAGTGGTGTTAGACCCAAGAATGGGGAAGGGACAGGGAATTGAATGTCACTAAATCACAGAGCTTAGACCTCAGATATCATCTAGCACTATCATCCTCCTCCTACAGTGAAGGAAACCGAGGAAGAGAGATTTGAAATGAATTGTCTAAGGTCACCCAAGGGAATAAAGCAATGGATGTAGGATTTGAACCCAAGCTCTGAATGCAGAGGCAGGGACTTCTCTGCTGCGTTAGTCTGGGATTCTCATCTATTTGGGCTAGGGAAAGCAGAAGGCTTCCTGATGGCTAGAGGAGGAGAGAAAGGTGAAATTTTCAACCTTCTGGGTGAGGACTCTACTCCTAGTCTTTCTGGAAAATAAAAAGGAAACTGATCTGGTAGTCAAAGAGGAAACTAGTCAGATGAGAAAATCTTATAGAGGATTATAGGTTTAGCTCCCCCTGCCCATTTTAGAGATGAGAAAAATGAGGCCTTAGGAAGGGGAAATCATTTGTCCAAGGTCATTCCAAAAGTAATGGGAAATTTGAACCTATGTCTTCTGCTTCCAAATCCATTATTTTCTCTATTTGCAATGGCAGAAAGAGCCTGGGTGTGGACCCTAGGACACAGTTCAGGTCCACTGTCCAAAGCTCTTTACTTCACTGTGCCTCAATTTCCTCAATTGTTAAATGAGGGCATTGGCCACTGAGTTCCCTAGGAAACTTGATTCCATGATTCCAGAGCTGGGCCCCTTCACTGATGTTTCTGCTTCTACCCAGAGAGAAGACTTCCTCTCCTCTTCCCACCTTCCCTGGTCCCCCACCTCCTGTCCTCCCTCCTTTTTCAGCTCCTCCTCCCCCTCCCATTCTCCTCTTTTCCCTTCCTCCCCCCTCCTCCCTATATTCTTCCTCCTTCTCCTTTCCTTCTTTCCACTTCTCCTCTCCCCTCCTCTTTGCCCTCTTCCTTCCTCCTCCTCTCTTCCTTCTCCCTCTTCCCTCTGTCTCCTTGCTTCTTCTTCCTCCCTCCTCCACCTTCCCCCTCCTCTTCATTCTCTTCAGTGTCTTCTTTTCCTTCTTCCCCC
>JAJPUD010004973.1:86605-106712 GCA_023553655.1 Myrmecobius fasciatus | reverse complement strand
CTCGGATGGCGGGCGGCGCCGGCTGGGCTGGCGGCCCCGCGGCGCTGCTGCGCTCCGTGCGCCGGCTGCGGGAAGTGTTCGAGGTGTGCGGCCGAGACGCGGACGGCTTCCTGCGGGTGGAGCGCTTCGTCGCTCTGGGCCTGCAGTTCGGCCAGGGAGAGGAGGTGAGTGGGGGGGGGGGGCGGTGCGGAACAGCTCTAGGATCCCTCTCCCCCTCTGTGTGGGGGGCCCCCCCCCCCCTGCATCTCCATTCCCGACATCTCCCGGCCTCTCCATCCCCTGCATCTCCATCCCCTGCATCTCTATCCCCTGCATCTCCATCCCTTGCATCCCCAGCCCCTGCATCCCCATCCCCAGCATCCCCATCCCCTGCATCCCCATTCCATCCTCATCTTCATTTTCATCCCATTCCCATCACCTACCTACCCCCTATCTTTGGCCCCGTCCTGTTTCCATCACTCCCCTATGTCCATCCCAGTTCTCCTGCCCTTCCCTCTTCATCCCCAGTCCTTTCAGCACCCCATTTCCCTCCTTTCTTGTTCTCTCCTGGCCAGCCTTTTTCTCCACCCAACCTCACTTTGATCTCGGGTTTCCTTCCTCCTTCAGAACAACCACCTTCTTTTCTCTCTCCTACCTGCCTCGGTCCCCAGCCCCACCCTCAGTGGCCTTCTCCCCTTGTTTAGCTCACTCTGTTATTGGTGTTCCTATTTCTTGTCCCAAGGCTGTGCCCCTCCAGTTGTCCTATTTCCCTTCCTGCTTCTTCTCTGTGTTAGGGCCTCCATTCCTCCTCCCTGTACACCCCCCTTCTGACAATCACAGATTAGGAGGTTTCTTTTACTCACATCTCATGACCCATCTCCCTTTTGATACAAGGCTCCCTAGTCCCAGCCCTCCCTCATCCCAAATCTAGTGCAGTGCTATTTATGGGAGGGAATGCTGGAAGTCTGTACCCTTTCCACCATAGGGAATTTCTTTGGCTTCCACGCAGGCCCCTCCCTGCCTTCCAAAGTTGAAGGCATCTGTCTTTTATGCTTCGGGTTGCTCCTGAGCACTTCTTCAAAATCAGCCATCATCATGCATCCATGTTCCACAAGAGGAGGAGTGGATGTCATGGGCAGACACACACACACACACACACACACACGAGCCCATGGCCCGATGAAGGCTGTGGACCCTTTTTCAGAATCATATTTTCAAAGGCATAAAATAAAATGTATAACATTACAAAGGAAATCAATTACATTGAAATAAAATTTTTTCCCTTCCAAGTCCACAGACTCCCTGAAATCTAAGGTTCTGTAGACCCTAGATTTTGAACCATTGTGTTAGAAGTACCAGCTGCTCTCTCTGTCTCTGTCTCTGTGTCTCTGTCTGTCTCTCTCCCTCTTTCCCTCTCCTTCTCCCTCTTCCCCAATCCTGATTCAAACAGAATGCAAGTTGGGAATATGGGTTTGTGGTTAGGTATGGGGGAGGTAGCTTTGTTGGACTCACTGTCCTGTGCTTTGTACAAGGATGTGTAGCCATACTGAGGTGTATAGCTGGAGAGTTTACATTAGGGAGAAGCTGGAGAGGGCTGGGCTGTCCAGCCCATATTCCCTCCCTGTTACCCTTCTTGAGGCTGGCCCATCTGAACCCCAATGGAGTTTCCACACCGAGCACAAATTCCTTGTAGTTCAGCCTTGCTGGGCAGCACTAATCCTGGCCCTGGGACCAGGGGCTGATGCCAGGGACTGATGGTCTAAAGAGATCAATAAGATCACTGCTGCAGAGCTGTGCTGAGGCAGGAGAACTGGGTTCAAAATCTTAGAGAGCTGATGCTCTTTATTGTCCATGGGTTGGCTAGAGGCCAGAGAGTGGTTCCTGGCTCACAAACAGAGAGGCCAGTGCCTGCTGGCCAGTCCAAGGGAGATGACCTTGTTGTCTGTTACATGCTGGCCAAACAATTGGCCAATACAAGATCTCTGATCTCTATAACCAGGGTAACCATTTCTTCAGCACTGTGGCCCCCTGAAATTCCTAGTACTGGGATTTTTATATCCATTTTACAGGAAAGAAGGTGGATACTCATAGAGGGCATTATCTCTGGACATTTAACCACAAAGAAATTTCTTTTAACAATAGAAAGGGCTGCTAGGTGAGGTAATGAACTTTCTGTCACCAGAGGTACTGTGAGTTGAGTATCCAACTATAGAGATTTCTGCTTTGAGTAGGAGGAGGTTGGAGGTGATGATCTTTAAGCTTGTAAGTGTGAACTGGGACTTGTGCCCTGTATTCTGACGTCAGACTAAATTTCTTTCCTGGTGATCCTGGTTTGATAGGAAGAGCTCTGAAATCAGAGGACTTAGGTTTGAATCTGAAATTATGAACTGTGTAACCTTGGGTAAATTATTGACCCTCAGTTTCTCCAAATGTAAAATAAATAGGATTCCTTTCAGCTCTGGTGATCTCTGATCCTATAATCTCAATCTCTTATGGGAAGACCCTTATCCATATTTGAACCTTATCAGTTAGAATTGGAGAGTGGCCTAAAATTACAGGTTAGAATGGGAGGGGGGCAAGTGACTTAGTAGCACAAAAGATTTAGAACAGGAAGAGACCAAAGACTGCCCAATCATAGGATTCTAAAACAGTGTCTGGGAGGGGAGGGACATCAGAATTTCTTTAGTCCAACATTCTCATTCTACAGAGTAAAGAAACTGAAGCATAGAAAAGTGAAGGGATTTGCCAAGGTCACACAGCAGATCTGGGGCTAGACCCTGGCCACTCAGGTATTTTTCCCTCCCCACTTCCCTTTGATATAATGATATTTGAAGGCAAAATAAACACAGAACAGGTAGACTGGCTGAATTTCTCATTCATGAGGGAACCTGTTTTGGTGAAATCAAAAGCTAAATGTGATTATATGTAGTTGGTTCCAATTGAGAGAAGCTGTTGATGGCAGGACAGTTTGCCCAATTAAATGCCCTCTGGAAATGGTTTCTTTACTATTGTTACCTTGAAAGGCAGTTGGTATAGTAAGAAAAGCAGAATTGGGAATCTGACTGCCCTGATTATTGTTCCTTTTACCCTGGGTAAATCACCTCAAGTCCCTGAACCTCATCTATAAAATGGGGATAGTACCCAAGGATAATTGGGAAGGTCAAATGAGATAATTCATTTTAATGAGATAATTAAGCTTTGCAAAGCTCTGTCTTACAGGGCTTTCTGAGGCAGCATAGTGACTAAAGGATCAGATATGAAGTTAACATTCTGCCTGTGACTCTTACTAGAAGTATGACTATAAGGGTCTCTCCTATCCTTAGTTACCTCATTTGTAAGAACAGCTGTAGTATTTCTCTTAGCAACGTGGGGGAGAGGATAGAAAACTGGCCTTAAAGTTAAAATAGATCTAGGGTCAATTATCTAACCTTTCTATGTTCTAGACCTAGAGGTGCCATCTGCAGTGTAGCCTGAATTAGATTAAAGAGTAACTAAGATATTTAGCAAAATAAAAATACAATGGAACATTGATAATGTTTACAACCAGTTTTCTAAGTCAATATACATCCCACAGGCATTCTTATGTATGGTTAATTTCCCTTTCTATTTGTCTATACCAACGGCCATTGTAGGCAATGCTCAGATTGTAAAAGAGAGGGCAATGGCCAATCAGCATGGGTAGAAGGAATCTCTTCACTGGGAATTCCCTATACCCAGGAGGTTTGCCAGTCCAGTCCTTATCACTCATTCCCAGCTCTAAGCATATTGTGAAGTTCAGGTGAGATATGTATGTGAAATGTGGAGCCACCCTTACAGTCTTCTCCAGATGCTTGCTGTAATTACCAGAAGCACTTTGTAACAGTAGAACATCAGACACATGGAAGAACTCTTGTTTTCAACGCTAGCTCGTCTGTTGCTGCATCCTCATCACCTTCTGCATCCTCATTATATTACCTTGTATCTTTATCACTTGCTGCATCCTTTTGGTTCTGTGCTTTCCCTTGCATGTAGATTCTATGGAGCCCCTCATCATCTTTCCCTACCTTTCCTTAACAGATCCAAATAGCCCCTGATTTGACGACTACGCCATAGAATAGCATGGAAAAATTTGGAGCCAAAGGACTAAGGTTCGGACCCCATGTCTGCCACTTCCTGGCTATATTTTATGACCATATTATTTTATGTCTCTGGGCCCCAGTAAATGAGGGTTTGGGCTAGATAATTTCTTTCTTTCTTAATTTCTTTCTTTCTTTTTGCTTTTTGCTGAGGCAATTGAGGTTAAGTGATTTGCCCAGGGTCACACAGCTAGGGAATGTTAAGTGTCTGAGATCAAATTTGAACTCAGATCCTCCTGACTTCAGGGCTGGTGCTCTACCCACTGTGTCACTTAGCTGCCCCAGGCTGGATAATTTCTAAGGTCTAAATTCTCTGATCTATTTCTCTGCCTCTTTCGGGGATGGGTCATCAAAGCTTAGGTAATATCACATTCGTCTCCATGGTTGGACATGATGTCGTGAAAAATGATAGTATTTTGGCAATTTCCATAAGAATAGTAGCAGTTGACAACCAAAAAGGACAGCTGAGGGAGTGGCTCACTCCTTTCATTCAGGTTCATTCGAGGTAGGGAGTTTGGAGATGTGATTCTAGCTTAGATTGGAGATGCTGATGGCTTTTGCTCATTAGTATAAAAAAATGTAGGGAGGGATATTAGCCCATCTTGGTTAACAGAGTCAGCATTCCTGAAGATCCTGAAAGCCGTGGGCATTGGACTGAATCTAATAAAATAATGGTCATTAGGGGAAAATATAAAGCCTCATGCTTGGGTTAAAAAAGAATCAGGTTTTCTTTTTTCTTTTCTTTTCTTTATTTTTTTTAGTTAAAGCTTTTTATTTGTATAACATATGTATGGGTAGTTCCTCAACATTGATCTTTACAAAGTTTTCCATTACAAATTTTCCCCATAAGCCCAAAACCTGCTCCCTATCCCTTCAGAAAAAATGAAATATATTACTCTGGGGAAAAAAAGGTATGATAAATGACCCAGATTATCTGGAAGCCTTCAGGGATCTGAGGATTCAGAGCTGAAAGGGACTGCCCCTTAGAGATTGTCCAGTTCAAGCCCCTCATCTCAAAAGAGAGTGAAATTGATGCCCTGAGAGGACAGGATGCTGCTAGGCTCCCTGTATACATGTTTAATTCTGCTCCCCTCCCAGATGCAGCTCCTTAGACTTTACAGGGGGAGAAAAGGGAGACTTTCCAGCCCATGGCTTTGCCATCTGTAGTATGGTTCAGAACTGGCTTTCCTTGCTGTGCCTCTGCTGGGCTATGGAAATTCTGCTGTGATGAGATTAGAGCATCATAGATCATTATAACTGGACAGAACCTCAGAGGCCATCTAGTTCAATCCCCTCACCCCATTGTACTGCGAGCTATCTCTGTGACTTGCCCAGGGACACATAACTGATAAATAGTTGGAGCTGGGATTCGAATCCCAACCTTGTGACCCTAAGTTTAGTTTTCTTTCCCTTAGATCACAGTGCCTGCTTCAGCCCACTGACCTTCAGCAAATCATTTAATTTAAGTGAACCTTTTCTTTTGTCTCTTTGGGCTTAGCTGTAATCACCTTGCAATCTGTAGCCATTAAACTTTTGGTGTTTAATTAAGGAGCTGCCTCCTGTCCCCAGAAGAAGAAATTATTGAATTGCGTCAATGGGCTGGTTAGCCTGGTCTCCAGTCATGCCTTCTGAGATTCTAATCGGTCTTTCCTCTTGTTAGTCACTCTTCTATGAGCTTCCTCCTCCTGTTCTTCATTCCGGGGGCTGATACAACCAACAGTGACAGATCTGTCCACAAATTGAAATGTGGAAAATTCCCTGGCAGCTGGGGCTTCTGGGGGATGCTGGCAGAGGGGCTTATTATTAAATGGTTCCACTTATCTCACAGCAGAGCTCTCTGTGGTGCTAAGGAATAGGGAAGAGATGGGCTAGGCAGAAGGTGCACTCAGGATAGACTCTGATACAGGTGTTTATGGTTTAAATGGCATCAGGAGGGCACAGAGGGACATGGATGGTCAACTTGCTCTTATGCGCCACATCATCTTATGATGTCTTTGGTTCTCTTTGAAAATGATTATATCCTAAAAAGATCTTAAAGGAAGGAAAAGGCCCCACATGTGCAAGAATGTTTGTGGCAGCTCTTTTTGTAGTGGCTAGAAACTGGAAACTGAATGGATGCCCATCAATTGGAGAATGGCTGAACAAATTATGGTATATGAATGTTAAGGAATATTATTGTTCTGTAAGAAACCACCAGCAGGATGACTTCAAAGAGGCCTGGAGAGACTTATATGAACTGATGATCAGTGAAGTGAGCAGAACCAGGAGATCATTGTACATGGCAACAACAAGATTATACCATGATCAATTCTGGTGGACATGGCTCTCTTCAACAATGAGATGATTCAGACCAGTTCCAATGATCTTGTGACGGAGAGAGCCATCTGCACCCAGAGAGAGGGCTGTGGGAACTGAGTGTACATCACAACATAGCATTTTCACTCTCTTTGTTGTTGTTTGCTTGCATTTTATTCTCTTTCTCATTTTTTCCTTTTTGATTTGATTTTTTCTTGTGCAGCAAGATAATTGTGTAAATATGTATGCATATATTGGATTTTATATGTTTACCATGTTTTTTTTAATAAAGCTTTTTATTTTCAAAACATATGCATGGATAATTTGACAACACTGACCCTCGCATAGCCTTGTGTTTCAGATTTTCCCCTCCTTCCCCCCACTCCCTCCCCTAGATGGCAAGCAATTCAATATATGTTAATGTTTACCATGTTTAATATATATTGGATTACTTGCTAGATAGGGGAAAGGATGAGGAGAAGGGGGGGAATTGGAATACAAGATTTTGCAAGGGTTAATGTTGAAAAATTATCCGTGCATATGTTTTGAAAATAAAAAGCTTTAATAAAAAAAGAAAAAAAAATGAAAGCCAAAAATTATGTACAAGGTAATGTGGTCCCTACTAGGAATACAAAAGCAAAAAAAAAAAATGAATCCATCCCTGTCCTCAAAGGAATTACCCACTAATGAAAGAAAATTGAAGTATACATAAAAGTACATAGAATAGAATAAATAACAAAAATCTCTCTCTGTGTCTCTATCTCTGTCTCTGTCTCTCTCCTTTTATTTATACACACACACACACACACACACACACACACACACACACACACACATATATATATACATACACACATATATTGTTAATCACTCATTTGTAAACTTTCTCTTTCCGTCCTTCATTTTGGAAACCAATACAAGTTATGGGGCCCCTAAAATTGAATATGGAAAATTCTCTGGCAGCAGGAGCCTCGAGGGGTGCTGGAGTTGAATTGTATATGTATATCATCCTGATGAATATGTATATGTATATGCATATATGTGCATATATTTATGCACATATGTACACATTCAAATATATTCATATATACATACACACATACTCTATATGTGGGAGGGGACTGGCAGCATAGGAAAAATTAGAAAAATGATGCAGTGGGTCAGGGAGTCTGTATGAGATCAGAGATAAAACAGCTAGATCAGGATACTTGGATTCTAATTCTAGATGTAAAATTAATTAGAAATATAATGCTTTGGAAAGCAGCTTTCCCTATTAATCAGAAGTTACACTGAATGACATAAAGATCCCTTCTAGCTCTAAAATTCTTGGGTTTTATAATTCTCTGCTTTAGAAAAGAATGATATCACCTATGGCTACCATGTTCAACACATCCATTGGCTACACACTTGATGCAATATCCAAAATAAACCATCATCCAATATAAAAAAGAAAGAAAGAAAAATGATGCAGAAGATGGTTTTTGAGCTGCATCATAAAGTTAGAGAAACAATCTTTGAGACAGAGGTAAAGAGGGAGGGTATTCCAAGTGGAGGGATGGCTTCTCCTAAAGTCCAGAAATGGAAGATGGGGTGTTATATGTGAGAAATAGAGAGAAGGCCAGTTTGGCTGGTTCATGGAATGAGAAAGGGGAAGTAATACACAAAGTGACTATTTTGGTTTTCAATTTGCATCCCCAGAATTGAACTCAGTGCTTTGTAATTAAGAAATATTTTTTTCATTCATTCATTCAGCAAGATTGATAAGGATAGCTGGGGTCCTATAAATGGCTTTAAAAAACCAAATAGAGAATTCTTTTCTAAAGACTATAGGATTCTAAAGACTATAGGGAATCCCTGGAGTTGATTGAAGGGGTTGGTAATATTCACATTTGTGCTTAAGGAAAATCACTTTGGCAGAGGAGAGATTTCAGGCAGACCAATTAGGAGACCACAGGAGTAAGCTAACTTGGAGCTAAATAAGATGGTTGCATGTGAGTCAAGAGAAGAGAATGTTTGCAAGATATAGAGGAAGAATTGACATAATTTGGAAATCGGTTGGATATTTGGGATTATGGAGAATGATGAGTCAAGGATGATGCCAAGGTTAGGAACTGAGAATACTGGAGGGATGGTGTTGTGCTTGACAGAAATGGAGAAGTTTCGAAGAGGGAAGTTTGAGAGGGAAAGATAAGAAGTTTAGTGTTGGACATCTTGATTTGGAGAGATCTCCAGAATATCCACTTTGAAATATCCAATAGGCAATTGGTGGTCCAGGAGTAAAGTTTAAGGCAGATATGTAGATTTGTGCATCATCTGCAAAGAAATGATAATTCATATAATGGGATCTGATGAAGTTATCAATAGAGTTAATGTAGAGAGAAAAGGATCTATGAAAGAGCCTCAGAAAGTACTTATAGTTAGAAAGGCATAACACTGATTGGAGGGGGGGGGAGGAGAGGGGGAGAGAGGGGGTCATTGATAACTTGAAAAAGGACATTTTCAGTGATGAGTGATGAGGTCATAAGCCATATTGCAAAGAGTGGAGGAGAGAAAATAGGGTTGGACTATATTGACAACTTTTCCAAGAAGTTTGGCAGAGTTAGGATGAAAACTTGAGGGGATAGCGAATATGGTAGAGGCTGCTGAGATTTTTTTAAGAATAGGAGAGACTTGGGTATATTTGAAGTCAGTACGAAGAAACAAGTAGACAAGGAGAAATTAAAGTTTTGAGAGAGAGGTAATGATTGAGGTTTTAGTTTGCTGGAGAAAATAGAAAAGGATGGGATCAGACTGGTGTAGAGGAGTTGGTTTTGTGGAAGAGAAGGAACAATTCATTTTCAAAAACTGAAAGAAAGGAGAAGACAGTGGGGGATAATATCAAGGGGTTTTGAGATGAAGAGATGGGAAAAAGGGGGGCACATTAAAGTCCTCAATTTATTTAATAAAACAAAAGGCTGAGAAAGAGGGAGAAGGAGGTGTGGAAGATTTGAGGAAGGAGGAGGTTTGGAAGAGCTTCTATGGTGTGTAAGATAGAGAATCAATTAAGAAGGGATCAAAAAATGGCCTTGCTGAAATGAAGATCTCATTGAGGTTGGGAAACATGAATTTGTAATGTGCCCAGTCATACCCTTGTGAGAATTCCTCCAAGTCCTGTTGAACAGCATGTGAAGAGGAAGCAAGGAGGCTGATGGAGGGAAATTATTCTGGGCTGAGGTTTAACAAGGAAAGAAAAGTTGATAGGATGAGGGGGTGGGTGATTTGAGAGCAAAAGATGGCAAACTATAGAGTTAAGGTTAGAAAAGGAGAAAAGTAAAGTCAAAGCAGAGTCAATGGCTTTGAGAGAGTATAGAGGGGTAGAGGGATTGGAAGTCTTGATGAAGATAAAGAATGAGTTTAGGAGTAAGGCATAAGAATATGGTAGATTGTGGTAGTTAAAAAGACTGGAATTCTTGTAGAACATGATACATACTGTAGAGGGGGAGAAAGAATCCAGAGAGTGTGTTGGAGCTGTGAGTGAGATGAGCATGGCTGCGTCTGTTCTGAAAAGGTGCTCATTGGATTGGAAGCTCCTTGAGGGCAAGAACTGGTTTTGCCCTTTTAAAAAAATTAATCTATTTTTATTTATCGAATTAAAATTTCCCAGATATGTTGTATTTTTAGCATTCATTTTTAAAAATTTTAAGTTATAAATTCTCTTCTTCCCACCCTCCTCCACCCCTTGAGAAGACAAACAGTGACATCAGTTATACATGTGAAATCATGCAAAACATATTCCCATATTAACCATGCCTTTGCCTTTCTTTGGGCATCGCTATTTCTTAGTTCAGTGTCCAGCACATAGTAAGCACTTAATAAATGCTTGTTGACTTGACTGGAGTTGATCCCAGGGAGGGAGTCACCATCTGGAAAATGGGGGCTTCCAAGTGGAGAAACCTCTGGGATGGCAAGTGGCAAAGTCTGGAGAAAAGTGAGTTGAAATGAGACTTGTATGAACTCATGCAGAATGAAATGGGCAAAACCAGGAAGACAATTTCATAAGTAGCTACAGCACTGGAAAGGCAAAGAACTATGAAATACTTAATTAAAATCTTCATCACCAAAATGATCAACCATAACTTCGATCAGTTAATGAAGTCATTAACCTATGAAAAATCATGCTTCCCATCTCTCAACATAGGATGGAATAGAGATGCAGCCAGAAGGATCAATGATAGAGTGCTGAAACTGGAGTCAAGAATACTTGTATTCAACTCACTTTACTTCAGTTTCCCCATCTGTAGAATGGGAATAATAATAGCACCTATCTGCTAGGGTTGTTGTGAGGATAAAATAAGGTAACTATTGTAAAACTATTTCCAAAACTTTGTAAAGCACTTTGCAAAATACCGTACAAATGCTTGCTATTCTATTTTGTCAGACATATCTTCTCAAACCTGCCAACATATGCGTTTGTTTTGCCAACATATATATATATGTATATGTATATACATGTCAATAAAGGAAAAAAAAAGGAAAAATATAAATGGAGTGTCTGAAAAGACATACCAAAGATAGCAGTAGAGTTTTCATGATGGGACCCCAACAAGCAGGGCAATGTTGGGACTATCTTATTAAATTTAATATATATTTTAAAAAAACAAGCTTTATCAGTTAACATGGAAACACACTTTGCATGATTGCATACCCATAACCTTTATCAAATTACTTGCTTTCTCAAAGATCAGAAGGGGGAATGAGAGGCAGAGAGAATTTAAAATTCAAAAATTTAAAAATGAACATTAAAAATTGTTCTTTCTTATAATTGCAAAAAGTATCAAAACTTGCAAAAAAGAGGTTAAGAAAAACTAAGCTGAGCAAGAGATTTGTAGTATCACATATGAACTCCATTTCCTGTTCTTTGTATAAGGAAATATTCCTTAAATTTTCAATCCTTATCATATCATTATAATCTACAGCTTATAACATCACTGTTTATTGATGTTTGTCTAATTCATCATAATAAAGGGAAAACTTTTTTTTTGAATGTATAGATTATTAGTGTTCATTCTTTACTGTAAAGACAGTATGGAGTTGTGGAAAGAGTGTTTGACTCAGAAAGAAGGAACCTAGAGGGGCAGGTAGGTAGCCCAGTGTATAGAGCACCAGCCCTAAAGGCAAGAGGATCTGAGTTCAAATCTGATTTCAGACACTTAATACTTCCTAGCTGTGTGATCTTGGACAAGTCACTTAACCCTAATTGTATAAGGGGAAAAAAAAGGAATCTGGGTGTAGATCCCAGCCTGTATACTTTCTTAGCCATATGGTCATGAACAATGTGACTTTTTTGAAGACTGGTTTCCTCTTCAAGAAAATGGGAATAATCATACTTTGGTGATCTTCTAAGCTTGTTCCTTAGGAAGGTGCTTTCTAAATCTTAAAACTAACAGAGAAGTGGATAGTTTAATATTCACAGAGAATTTTTGATCAACACTGGAGATGTTAATCAATTAAGTTTGAGAGATGCAATAACAGTAGAGCTCACTACATCATCAGCAAGACAGTAAACTTAGGGGGACAACATGGTGGACTTTGGGTAAAGGCCAAGGGAGTAGGTACATCTAGTTCAAAAATAACAGAAAGCTGGGGGGAGTGCTAATATTCTGTTTGAAAGAGTCAAAATCCAAAAGGATCTTGGCAGGTGAGAACATTGAGCTGAGTCCAGTCAGATGAAATTTACTAGGAATAAATATAGCCTCATAATCACAAAGCAATTTTTTGAATCTAGGCACAAGACAAGGGAGACATGATGAGATGCCAATTTGTCTGAAAAACATCCGAGGATCTTAAGCGGATTGCAAGCTCAATATGAATCACTAGTGTAGTAAAGAAAGCAAAAATTCTAATAGGATCTCAGGTTACATTAAAAGAGGCGTATGTGGCTTCTAAAAACAAAGATTACAGAGGCAGCATCCTTGTGAGATGAGAAACATGCTAGATCTAGAATTGGAAGATCTGGATTCAGGTCTTAACTGTCATTTCCCCCTCTCTGTAGCTCAGTTTCTCTACCTGTAAAATGAGGGGTTTGGCTAAGTGCCTTCCAAGTTCCTTTCTGGTTCTAAATCTTTGATCTCATGACAGTCCTAATCAAACAGCATCAGGAATATTGTGCTCCATTCCAAGCATCCTAGTTTGGGAAGAACTTGGAAAATTGGAGAGTAATCTGTGGATTCACCTTCAAGGGTGAAGAGACTCAAATCCATATATATATGAGGACTGGTTGAAAGAAATGCATTTTTTCAGTGTTAGATATGCCCAAACTCCATGGCTTACTAACTTGCTAATTGTCTTTGAGTATTTGAATGCTTGTTCCATAAAAAAGAGTTAGGACTTGTTTCTGTTTGGCTGCAGATGTCAAACCTAGGAACCATGGGCAAAAGTTGTAAAGAAACAAATTTAGTCTTGATTTCAAGAAAAGCTTCTGAGATAGGAATGGGATGTCTCCAGAGCTAGTGGATAGCCCTTCTTTGGAAATCATGGAGCAAAAGCTGTATTTATAATCATTGGGTTGACTGCTGAGGTACTTTCTAATGCTGAAAGTGATTTTATAATCAGTCCTTTCTGCCATTTCAGTCTCTATGTCCTATAAAATGAGATAGTTGAGCTTCCTTGATGACTCAGCTCAAGTTCCATCTATTAATGTCTTTCCTGATGCCCATCAACTGCCCTCCCTCCTTGACTCCCTTGTAATTTATTCTGTCTAGTCTCCTATTTATAGTGGAGTCTGATGGGAAGTATAGTTTTTTCCCAATTAGAAGGAAAGACTGAAGGATCTTGGAGTGCTACCATCCCCAGAAATTATAGTGATTGATATATATATGTTGGCTTTCCTGATAGAATATAAAATCCCTGAGAACAGAGATTTTTCCTTTTTATCTTAATGCTTTCTGGCTAGGGGAGTACCTGATCCAGAGAAGGTACTTAATAAATACTTGTTGATTAATTAATAGATGATTTTTTTAATGTCTCTTCCTTCTCTGTAAGTCTTTAATCATAAAAAGTAGGAAGTAGAGGGAGAGATAAACTGTGGGCAAATGGTCAAATGTAAATAAATATAATAAAAAAGAACTTTTCTCTATATGTCCATATTTACGTATATTATTGGGCTCAGATGGAAGAGTGACTATCCTCCTCTCTGACACCTTTTCCTCTGTCCTTGGGGAAAACGGAATAGCAGTTCATCACCAAACTCTTCACAGGTCTGTGGATTTGGGAAGAACTTAATTTGTTTGGAAGGGTGTGAAAATAGTGTTGGTTCTGGGGTCAAATTCTGCCTTCACTGTTTATTACTCTTCTGAACTTGAAAAAAATCACTTCCCTCCCTGGGATTTCATGAACTCATCTGTAAATTAAAGTTTTGAACTTAAACATTATGGTTCTTTCTTACTCTCAGTTTCAGAGATCATTGATCAATTGATCAAAAGATCAACTCCTGCTAATTAATTCCCATCAGCACCTATTCCAAGCGAGGCAGTACCTGTCCACACAGATCTTACATTCTAATGGAGAAAGGCAGCACAGAAAGGGGAGCTTCAGGGGCAGCTAGGTGGCACAGTGAATAGAGCACCAGCCCTGAAGTCAGGAGGACCTGAGTTCAAATCCGATCTCAGACACTTAACATTCCCTAGCTGTGTGACCCTGGGCAAGTCACTTACCTCAATTGCCTCAGCAAAAGCAAAAAAAAAAAAAAAAAAAAAAAAAAAAGAAAAGAAAAAAAAGAAAGGGGAGCTTCAAAGGCTAAGTGTGAAGAGGGGACATGTTGAAGAACATCAGTGTGAGCTGGTTTCCCTCAAAAGGAAGAGATGAGGAGGATGGCCAGAATATGGGCAGCATGGTTTTGGAAATAAATAAGAAGTATCTAAGCAGCCTGCTTTGGAGAAAGACTTTAAAATGACAAAGCAAGTGCTAATCACATTGGTAAGGGGGTTTCCTCACTTGACACTTAAAATTTTTTTAATTAAATTTTTTTTCTTCAATTAACAAACATTTATTTTTTTCTTCCTCCTGTATCTCTTGCTACCCCTACCCTGAAGAAGAAAAGAAAACACAACTCTATAGCAAATATACATAGTCAAGCAAAACAAATTCCCATATTGGCCATGTCCAAAAATGTATTTCTCGTTCTGGATGTCTAATCCATTACCTCTTGTCCAGGAAGTGAGTACCATTCTTGGATTCTTTTTATACTGATACATAGATCCGGACCACCTCTTGCTTTCTCACTCCCCATCCCAATGGTTTTATGTAAATGTGAATTGTTAAAAGCGTAACTAGCATGCAGAAGTCAGGGTCTTGCCACAGAGCGCCTGCATATGAGATTTAGAGCTTTCGTGTCCAGGTAACCCCCATTCCTGGGCCTCAGCTCATGGTCCTATAGAATCTTGTGTCACTTGCCTCAATGAGGGCTAGATTGTCCTCCTCCTCCTCCATCCCCTTCCAGGCTGGATCTCTGTGTGTCTACCCCATCCCTCACCCCAATTATTTTTGCCCCCAGTGAAAAATTCCTGGTGACTGTCCTGACTATTGTTATTCTCAAATTGACAGCTTTTTCAATAAAATAAACAAGGAAGGGCTGCCAGTTGTTCTTCCTGTGAAGAAACCACTTGGCTTGCAAAGAGATGTTTATACAATAAGCACCCATCAGAAGGGTCTCTACCTCCTATTTTGATTGAGGTTAGAGAGAAAGGATCCTCAGAGACCTACTAGTTCCAAGGTTCTTAATCCTTGGGGCTGTGAACTTGGTTTTTTAAAAAAAATATCTTGATCCTTTGTAATCCTATGAATTAAATTTTATACAATTACAAACTTCATTCTAAAAAGGGGTCCCTGGGTTTCATCAGACTGCCAGTGGGATCCACAAGGGGTTGGCTTTTGTCCTTCTTCTCGAAGATGATCAAAATGACATCACTACGTTGGGGTCAAGATCCAGTGTGTCCCTCTGTGGCCGATCAGACCAATAGGCGTTCGGCTCTACCACGGATTGGGCACAAATAATCCATTTGGAGATGGCTGGAAATTTGTGCACCTCACATTTCTTTGGATTTTATCCAGCTCTGCCCCCTCCTGTCTTCTCCCCCTCCCCCACATTCAGTTTTGCCTTTGCTGCTGAATATTCCAGCTTGTCACAGAGGGGATTTCACCTACAGTTAGCAGGGGATGGGGTGAGGAAAAGGCAGGTCCCCTGTGAAAGATACCCACTAGATCTGGGGAGCATATGCTGCTGTCACGTGTCATACCTAACCTCAGCTCTGATCATCCATATACAATTACTGTGATTCTGGCTCTCTGCCATCCAGCAGGGTCTGGCTCCAGGGCTTGTAAGCTCCTCGTAGTATTAATCAGCTCCCTCCCCCACTACATCCCATCATTGAGAATGTAAATCTACTGGGAAGGGGGAAAAAACATATCAAGCTAATCCAAAGCTAATCAGAAATGATTATTTGATTTCCCACTGCTTTGGATTATCTTGCTGCTACTTCCCCCCCTTCTGGTGCAGGTAATTAAGCCTTGGTTCTATCTGCTAATAATCAGCCCTACATGCTATTCTGGCTTGACAGGCAGTATACTTTAGAATTACAGTCTCCAATTTTTTATTCTTGAACTCCTAGCAGTAAAACATGTTTGAATTTGGACACATTCAGACAATGTGTGTGTCTCTCTATATATACACATATACACATATATGTATATATACATATGTATATATAAAAATATTTACACATACACATGCATATGTACACACCCACTGTATACACACACACACACCACACACACACACACACACATCTGCTAATAATTAGCCCTAGATGCTATTCTGACTCGACTAGCAGAATACTTTAGAATCATGGTCTTCAATTTTTTTTATTCTTGAAGTAATAATAGTAAATATTATTTAGTAGTAAATAATAGTAAAATAGTGTTTGAACTTGGACAAAGACAATGTGTGTGTCTCTCTATATATTTACCTATGCATATGTATATATATATATATATGTTTACACATACATATGCATAGGTACATACCCACTGCATATGTACACACATGCATATATATGTACACAATACATTTACACAGACACACAATATATGTGTGCATATGGGCATTGTACACACATTTACTACATGTGTGCATTTGTGTGTGCACATCTATCTACATGCAAGATGAAATGCATGTGGGTACATGTGTGTATATATATATGCAGATATATACATATGTATATTCACACTTGCACACACACCCATATATATACACACATATCCACTCACACAAAATATGCACACAATTATTTTAAAATTGTGTATCATTTTTGTTGTTCAGTTGTATCCAACTCTTTGTGACCCCATTTTGGGAGTTTTCTTGGCAGAGATACTGCAGTGATTTGCTATTTCCTTTTCCAGCTCATTTTATAAATGAGGAAACTGAGGCAAACAGGGTAAAGTGACTTGCCCAGAGTCACACAGCTAGTAAGTGTCTGAGGCCATATTTCAATTCAGGAAGATGAATCTTTCTGATTTCAAGTCCATTACTCTATCCACTATTCTATTTTTAAAAGACCTATGTATATTATATGACAGATTAAAAATAGATATTTTAGAAGGATGAGATAAATATAAATCATTTTTAATCCTATAGGAAAATAGTCACTGGAATTTATTGAACACTGAGAGATGTTTAGACCTGTGCTGTAGGGAAATCATTTTTGGTAGCAGTCTCCAGGGCTGTTCTGGAGTCAGCTCAGCTAATTCTGGAGAACTGATCATTGAGTATTTAACCAAGACTTGATTTCTCCTTTTGTTGATTATCCAGTCTTAAGAAAATGATCGAGAAAATATATATATAATACAAGTTAAATTTAAAAGTATGTCCTGCCTCTCCCTCTGTACGTCCAGCCAGTTGTTACCTGTGGTTTGGTGGGACCAGTAGTATAATAGGATCCAAGATCCAAATCAAAATTCAACCATATCAACTCATCCTGTTCAATTTACTGTCTCATCCAAAATGAAAAGGGGGAAGATGGAGTTCTTATTCACCAGAGTACAGAGCTGGTCTTCTGAGGAGTTTCTGCTGTAGCCATGGGATGTTCTAGGGCTGGGGTTGGGTATGCTGAAAGGTCATCAATTTTCCTAGTGGTTCCTGTTGCATCAGCTGTGGTGGACCTGATGCCTAATTCAGAGAGGGAATAAAGTTTCAAGGACTTTGAGAGTTGGGAATAATAAGGAAGTATTGGTCTTTGAGATCCCAAGGCCACTTCTTTCTTAGATTGAGACATCAACTCAACCTCATTTTCATTAGTCTTTTATCTAAGGAAAATGTTCTTTAGATGTCTTTGACTTCAAACCCAGAGCTCTTTTCTCTTGCCAAGATGCTTTTTATACAGGGAGAGATATCTTAAAATCAGTTGGAGATACGGATCTGGACCTCCAAAGAGAAGGCTGGAGAGTGATCTGCCTATGGGTTGTGGTTGAAACTGGGGGGCTCCCTTGGTAAGAAAATATAGAAAGAGAAGAAGAAAAAATAAGCATTTATTAAACACCCACTAGGTACCACTAGGAACTGTTCTAAACATTTTGCAAATATTATCTCCTTTAATAAAGAGAAGAAAGGGAAGACAAGGAGGCTAAGAACATATCTCTGGGGAATATCCAAAATACAAGATTGAGAAATAGTTGAAGGAGGTAGCAAGGGAGACAGAGGAGCCATATTTAGAATGGTAGGAGGACAACCTGAAGATGTAGTACTTCTGAAGAAGAAGGAAGACAAGAATAGTGCTAAGCTGGAGCTTTCAAAATTGTCAGAAGCCGAAGAGCTTCAAATGTGATGAGATGACTGAGAAAGAACATTGGATATAGCAATTCAGGAATCATGGTTTTAGGGCTGGTAAGGGACCTCAGAGACCATTCAATCCACCTCAGATGAGGAAACTAAGGCAGAGAGATTCAGGTGACCTGTTAAGGTCTCACAGTTAGTAACTGTCTGGGGTAGAATTTGAACCTGTGTTTTCCTGACTGTCTGAAATTCTATCCACGATAACATTTTGTAGTTTTTCAGTCATATTGGACTCTTCATGACTCCTTTTGGGGTTTTCTTGGCAAAAATACTGGGGTGGTTTGCCATTTCCTTCTCCAGCTCATTTTACAGATAAGGAAACTGAGAAACAGAGATCAAGCTGGTCACACAGCTTGTGAGTAGCTGAGATGGATTTGAAACCGGGTCTCCTTGACTGGAATTTTATCCACTCTAGCAAGCGGAGTCATAGATTTGAAGGGATTTGAGAGAACCCTAGAACCCAATCTTCCCATTTTAAAGATGAGAAAACTGAGTCCCAGGCATGCTGGGTGTCTTGCCCACAATCATATAGGAAGTAAGAATCAGCATTTCACTGAGGGGGTAGGGGAATGTGACAGGAAGGGCTATTAACTAGCAGACAGAAAATCTGAATTTGGGTCCTACATCCATCTAACCCAGTCATCTCTAAATGACCTGCCTTCCCAAACTATGGAAAGTGCCTTTGGGACTTGGTCTAGGTGATCTCAAAAGTCCCTTCCATTTGGGAAGCCTCTGATCACAGTGGAAATTGTGTTTGGGGAAACACGAGAAAGCAGGAGAGGCTGCCATCCGTGCTCCTTGGCCATGTCATTTTGCTGCTAGAAAGAGAAAGCAGGCTGTCTCCTTATGTTGGAATGTTTTCATCATTTCTTCCTGAGGGAGCATCTATTTTTTAAAAGTTTACCCTATTTTTCAGTTTAATCTTAGGAAAGAATGCAGTATGGCTTAGAGAATAGCCTTCCTGTGTCCTCAGATGCCTGGCACAAATTAAGTGCGTTATGAAATTCTTGTTGACCGACCCACTACGGCTCAGGTGCACAAGATTTGCTTATAAGAACTGGATTTGAATTCTTTGCCACTTGTATTTCCTCTGGAAAATCAATTAACTTCTTAAGACCTTAGTTTCCTCTTCTGTAAAATTAGAAAGTTCCTTCCAACTTTAAATGCTCCCTCATTGGACTATTGTGACATCAATTCATCCCAGAAATGAATGAGATCTATATTTACATCTATCTATGTAGCTATCTATGTATGTATCTATCCATCCATTTATCTATTTGTGTATCTATTTATCTATCCATCCTTATATCTATCTGTATCTATTTATCTATCTATGTATATATCTATCCATCCATACATCTGTCTATTTATCTGTGTGTCCATTTATCGATCCATCCTTATATCTATCTGTATCTATCTATGTGCCTATCTATGTATGTATCTATCTATCCATTTATCTATCTGTGTATCTATTTATCCATCCTTATATCTATCTGTATCTATCTATTTATGTATCTATCCATCCATCCATCTATCTTTTTATTTATCTGTGTATCCATTTATCTATCCATCCTTATATCTATCTGTATCTATCTATCTATCTGTATCTATCTATGTACCTATCTATGTATGTATTTATCCATCCATCCATCTATTTATTTATCTGTGTATCCATGTATCTATCTATCCTTATATCTATCTGTATCTATTTATCTATCTATCTGTATCTATGTACCTATCTACCTATGTATGTATCTATCCATCCATCCATCTATCTATCTGTGTATCCATTTATCTATCCATCCTTATATCTATCTATCTATCTATCTATCTATCTATCTATCTATCTATCTAT
>JAJPUD010004973.1:0-74112 GCA_023553655.1 Myrmecobius fasciatus | reverse complement strand
TGAAGGAGAAGAAGGAAGCTACTGTATCCATCACTCCATCCACTTTGCAACAGAGTTGAATACATGGAGAAATAGTAAGAGCTGAGTAAATATCTGTTTACATAAGCTAAAAGAGAAGAAGAAAGCTACTGTATCCATTCTTAGGATTGTGGGACATCTGAGAAACATTGTGTGGTCATCATTTGTAAAAGGCAGAAGATACTTGTAAAAAAAAAAAAAAAAACAACCTTATAAGAGCATTTCCCATGGTCAGAGGCAGTGTCTATTTGCTATAGACCACAAGACAACTTCCCAGCAATGGAGGCGGAGGTTGGGGAAGAAGAAAGAGACAGAGGGGACTCCAGTGAGCTGGCAGAGATAGGAGGAGGTGCAGATTTATCAAGTAGCTCCTGCATTTTATACTTTAAAGGCCAACTGGTCTAAATTTCCCATTATGCAAATAAGATTCCAAATTCTTGATCACAGAATTTCCCATTTCTAGCTACAAGCTCCTTAGAGGCACCCACTCTAAATTCCTCTTTTTATAAGTAGGGAAACTGAGGCCTGGAGGCATTGGGATTTACTAAGGACATACTAGGTAGTGACTAGGAGAATTCCCCAAGCTATTGTTCTTTTAATTGGGTCATGTGATTCCCTTAAGGTTATACAGGTGATGACATTAGGTGACTCCAGGTGTTTTTATTCAGACATTTTCAGGTTTTCAGTGTTGTCTGACTCTTTGTGACCCCATTTGAAGTTTTCTTTGGCAGAAATACTGCAGTGGTTGGCCATTTCCTTCTCCAGTTCATTTTACAGATAAGGAAATTGAGGCAAGCAGGGTTAAGTGACTTGCCCAGCATCACACAGCTAGTGTCTGAGGCCACATTTGAAATCAGGAAGAGAGTCTTCCTAAAATCAGGCCTGGAGCTCTGTGCACTGTGTCACCAAGACACCTGTGGAAATCAGGAAGACCTAAGTTCAAATACAATTCCATACACTAGCTGTACAGCCCTAGAGACAGCATTAAACTTTTGTTTGCCTCAGTTTCCTCATCTGTAAAATAGAGATAATAACAGCACCTAGTTTTGTAAGAACCAAATAAGATAGTAAAGGTGATGTACTTAGCCCCGTGGCTGGCATACAGTAGGCACCATATAAATGCTAGCCATTCTGATGATCATAAGTGGCTGACTTTTGGTGACTGCATTATCCTAATGATTGCATTTCTGGTGGGTTTTAGGTTGTAAGTGCCCAGCAGGCAGGGCCACACCTGTGCAGGGTCACTTGCTTTGTGTAGCCCAGCTCCTGGCAGGGCAGCCTGGTAGGGTGATGTTAAGGGGAAGGAGAAGTGATGTTCTGGGTTTGGCTGTGGGACCTGCCACCTCTGCCCCCCTGTAGGTATTAGCTGATGTTTGGTGACACTAAGCAGCCTCCAACTCGCTTTGAAGGGTAGTGTGGCTGCCACCCCCACCCTCTGCCTGGTATATTTTTAGAAGCTCTCAGTCACTGCTGCCAGCGGAGCCTGCTGGGTGATTCAGAGCTTCAGGAATATGCCAAGAGAACATGACGTAGCTCCGTGAGCTGGGCCAGGCCAAAATGTTTACATAATACTGCGGTTCTGAATGAGAGCTAGGAGGTTGGAAATGGTGTGGGATGGCCTCTTCCCTCTCCCAGCAACCCATTCTGACTCCCCAGCCTGCCAGGTCACTACTGGACAGAGCTTCCCAAGCCACTGCTGCCCACTTAGCAAGGTGCCCAGAGCTTCAGAGCTCCTAGTTTGGGGCCCTTTAGCTTCTGGAGCTTGGAGAGGGGCCATTTCTGACCCTCTCGAGGTCAGGTAGGCAAGCCTGGACCTAAACCTGTGAATAAGCTCATCCCAGAGATGCAACTGTGATGCTGATTGATGTAAACATCCTTAAAAAGACCAGAAATCCCTCCTCCTTTCTCCAGTCATCTCCACATGTGAAGACTAAATGGATTCTCAGCAATGGCATCAGTTTGCAAAGCCAGCAGCTGCCTTTGCCTCTTATATCAAAGCTGGCCCAAGCCAAAGGCTCCAAACAGCCCACTCAACACCCATGACACACAGAGGCTCCATCTGCTCTCCCAGCCGTCTGTGACTCCAAGCTGGTACAGCAGTCTAAGAACATCTGGCCTCCAACGTGCAGATTTGTTCTGCTTGACTCTGCACATTTGTTAGCGGGGTTTTGTTTTTCTTTCTTTATAATGTTGGGGCAGAGTCAGAGAATAAGCATTTATTAAGCTCTTACTCTATGCCAGGCACTTTGCCAATTGATAAGGATGCAAAGGAAGGCAAAAACAGCCCCTGCCTTTGAGAAGCTTCCAGTCTAATGGGGAGAGCCAAATGTGCACATCTAAGATAAAATAATAACAGTAGCTAACATTTATATAGCGCTTACTAAGTGCCAGGCTGAAACAGTGAGATGGCACAGTGGATAGAGTGTCAAACATGGAATCAAGAAGACTGGATCAATTTAAATCTTGCCTTGGACATTTACCAGCTGTGTCACTCTGGCCAAGTCACTTAACTCTGTTTGCCTCAGTTTTCTCATCTGTCAAATGAGCTGGAGAAGAAAATGGCAAACCTCTCTAATAACTTTGCCAAGAAAGGCCCAAAGAATCACACACAAATGAAAAGCTATATATCAGACACTCAAGCCCTTTAAAATTATTATTTCACTTGATCCTTACAATTATATATATATTATAATTATAAATATATGATTGTATATATTATAATTATAATATATGTAATATAATTATAAATATATAATTGTATGTATTATAATTATAATATACATATATAATTACTATTATATATTATTATATCCATCTTGTACATTAGGTAATTGAAGCAAACAGTGTAAATGGTGGGTAATCTCAAAGGGATAGTGCCAGGAGTGGGGGTAACTGGTGACTTGGAGAATGTAAAGTTTATTTTAATGCTTCTTGATTGAAAAATTAAATTTAAAAAACCTAGCTAGCTTGGGATCAGAGAGTCACAGAATATTCAGATTATCAGATGTGACCCATGTCCCTTTCAACATTACATACAAAAGGCCTTAACATCATAGATTCAGGGCTGGAAGGAAACTTTGAATTCACCTTTTTTCTTCTGTTTTATAAGTATAAAACCAAATGAGATGAAGTGGCTAGCTTAAAGCCATGCAATAATAAATAACAGCCAGGATTTGAACTCAAACCCCATGTCTCTCAGGTTCAACAGTCACCCCACAACTCCATGTGTTCCTTCCAGCTCCAGACTTCTGATTGGCACTTTCTGATTCCACTTGGAAGCCTGCTTCCTTTCTGGCTCCACCTGGAAGCTGCCCAAAACATGGGAAGTTACTGATCTCTTCCTTGTTGGCCTTTGTACTCAAAACACCAAGAAATCCTGCTGGTTCTCTCTTTTGGGCTAAGAATCCCCTGGTCCTTCTTAACTCCCATATGCCAATCCGCTTGCACACAGCTGGCACAATAATTTTTCTCAAGCACAAGTCTGCCCATGTCACTCCCCTATTCAATCAACCTCAGTGGCTCCCTATTATTTTCTCTGTACCAGTTATCTTTAACTTTTTTTTTTTTTTTTTTTTTTGGCTTTTTGCTGAGGCAATTGGGGTTAAGTGACTTGCCCAGGGTCACACAGCTAGGGAATGTTAAGTGTCTGAGACCAGATTTGAACTCAGGTCCTCCTGACTTCAGGGCTGGTGCTCTATCCACTGCGCCACCTAGCTGCCCCTTTTTTTGCTTTTTTTTTTTGCTGAGGCAATTGGGGTTAAGTGACTTGCCCAAGGTCACACAGCTAGGACATGTTAAATGTCTGAGGCCAGATTTGAACTCAGCTCTTCCTGACTTCAGGGCTGGTGCTCTATCCACTGTGCCACCTAGCTGTCCTATCTTTAACTTTTAAGAGAAAAAAAAATAGCCCATCTCTAGTAATTCTTTTTTTTCCCCTGAGGCAATTGGGGTTAAGTGACTTGCCCGGGATCACACAGCTAGGAAGTTTTAAGTGTCTGAGGTCAAATTTGAACTCAGGTCCTTCTGACTTCAGAGCTGGTGCTCTATCCATTGCACCACCTAGCTGCCCACCTCTAGTAATTCTGATCTATATTTTCCCTCCAGCTGGCTCTGGAGGGAAAGTGAGGCTGGTGACTTTGCATGTCATGGCATCCCCTCCCTGATGTCAGGGTCCTCTTAGAGAACAAAGAACAAACAATAGTCTAGCCTACAGGGGCAGATGTTGCTCCTACAACAATGACAATTCATTTCCCCCCCATGGTGCCTTTGCAAAGGCTATCTCCCTTGCCTGGAATGCTTTCCCTGACCTCTGACTCCTAGAATATCTAGCTTCTTATGAAACATAGCTCTTATCTCCTGAAGAAAACCTTCCTTATTCTTCCATTTATTAGCATTTCTCCTCTTCTAGGAAATGACCTTGTAATCACTCTACATATATTTATTTGTGTATATGCTTGGTCCCCATAAAATGTAAGCTCCATGAGGGCAGGGGTTATTTCCCTTTAGTCTGTGTATCTCTAATACTTTGCACCTATCAGATGTATTGCCAAATGCTTGTTGAATTTAATTGAATCCTTTCTTTGATCATCCAGTTTGTGCCTGAAACAGACCTGTTAAAGATCTTAGCTTTAAAAAGTCCAAGGTCTCCACTGCATGCAAGGCCATCTCCATTGTTCTGATCTCTCTCTAGCCACTGGACCCAGATGGCTCTGGAGGAGAAAGTGGGACAGGTGACCTTGCTCAGCCCTCCCTCACTTCAATCCATGTCATGTCATGGTGTCACTTCCCTGATATCCTGGTCTTTCCTGAGAATGAAGGACAAACAACTTTATTAAGTAGCATCCTTTCTCCTTCTGAAGCTCTACGTGGTAGAGTGTGGACAGCTAGGTGGCGCCTAGTGCACAGAATGCCAATCTGAAGTCAGGAAACCTCTTTATGAGTTCAAATCTGGCTCCTGGCTCCAGTGTGACCTCATCTTGCCTCAGTTTCCTCATCTGTAAAATGAGGAAAACAATAGCCTGTACCTCCCATGTTGTTGTAAGGATAAAGTTGTAAAGCAATCTATAAATCTTTACTATAAAGGATTTTACAAATCTTTTTCTTTTCCCCTGAGACAATTGGGGTTAAGTGACTTGCCCAGGGTCACACAACTAGGAAGTGTTAAGTGTTGGAGATCAAATTTGAACTCAGGTCCTCCTGACTTCAGGGCTAATGAAAACTTTACAAATCTTAAAGAACTATATAAATACTGTTGATGTTGAATCATCTTTCAGTCCTGTCTAGCTCTTTATGACCCATTGGGGATTTTCTTAGCAAAGATACAGCAGTGGTTTGTTATTTCCTTTTTCAGCTCATTTTACAGATGAGGAAATTAAGGCAGACATGGTTAAGTGACTTTCCCAGGATGACATAGCTAATAAGCATCTAAGACCAAATTCAGACTCAGTAAGGGGAGACTTTTTGATCCTAAGTCCAATGCTCTATCCACTGTGCTACTAAAAAGCTCCATATAAATTCTGACTTATTGTTATTTTGGCCTTTCTATCCCCAGTACCTAACCTAGCCTTAGTAAATGTTTATTTTACTTAATAAATGTTTATTAATTTATTCATCTCTGGATATTATACTTCTCATGCAGGTCAAAATTACATTTGACTTTTTGCAACAAAGTTGAATATAACTAGTGGCTTTCCTTTTGGTCTTGAGGCCCAAGACAATTCTGTTTGCACGTACTCCGTTGCTCCTGTGGCCAGGTCACCAGAGAGTTGAGTAAATCCAACTTGGCTGGTCCTGTGGCTCACGTTCGCCATGACAGAATATTGGTGTCCTTCTAGAGAGAACTTAGGTTCCTCAGGGTTCTTACTGCTAAGCAATGGGGGAAGCGGAGGAGGAGGAAGAAAGAAAATAGAATGATCTATCCAGAATCTTCCAAAGTCACAGTTCTAGAGCTGCTGAACCCCTTCATTTAATACATAAGGATATTGAGATTCAGAGAGCTTCAGTGCCCTGTCCAGAGTTACACAGCTGTTAAGTGTCAGAGTCAGGATCAGAATCTAGATCTTCTTATACACTCTGTCCATTATATCATATTGTTTCTCATATTCTGGGTCAAGTAGGTAGGTTGATAATAGCTTATGATTCAAACCAGTTCCAATTGTTCGGTGAAGAGAGCCATATATACCCAAAGAGAGGGATGTGAAATGTGGACCACAATATAACATTTTCAAGTTCTCTATTGAGGTTTGCTTGCATTGTATTTCCTTTATCGGATTATTCTTTCTTGTAGATACGATTTCTCCTGCACAAAAAATGACGTGTGGCAATAACTATACATATATTCGATTTAAGTATTCTAACATAATTATCATGTAGTGGATATCCTGCCATCTAGGGGAGGGGTGGGGAGTAGGGGGGGAAAATTTGTAACAGAAAGCTTTGTAAGGGTTAATGTTTAGGAATTATCCATACATATGTTTTGCAAATAAAAACTATTAATATAAAAAAAGATATTTTCTCTTTTCCATTGTAATATATGTCATGATATATAAATAATGTAATACAAATAGAGAAATTGTAAATTATCATAACCAATTTGTGGTGAACAATTAACTACAGCACAATAAATCTATTATAATAAATGTAAAAAAATAAAAATAAAAATAAAAATGCTTCTTTATAGAACTAAACATAAAAAAAAAGATAATAGCTTATGATTGCTAGCTCCTCTGATCTTGACCTGGGAACTCCCCCCAGAATAAAGTGGAGGATATGCCTTGAAACAGAGTGGATGATCTACAGAGAAATAATGAAGATGGGGTGACTGGGACTGTACCCTATATGGGGCTTCCTCCCTGCATCAGCCATGGTCCCAGTGCCTCGCCATTGGCCAAAACTGCACAAATAGGTTGTGCCCTCATGTCCCTTTTGTTGGCCTGCCTTCCCCTAATCCCTGAAGAGGTGGAGGCTCATTCCACAATTCCACAATGGCGTGGCTGCTCACACTTGAGGTCAGATAGCCATCTGTGTGGCTGCTGCTGCCCCACTGCCTTCAAAATAATTTTCTCCACTTCAATATTACTGATTATCTTTGGATGATTGGCACTCACTGTCTGTGAGAAGGGATCCCAGTATTGGAGTAGTTGATCTTGCCCCTGGGGTAGATGGTCTCCTAAGTCCTTTCCTGTCTAAGTTTGTGAACTTGGTCACCAAGGTCAGTGTCTGAGCCCTCACTTTGAACTAGGGTTAGAAAGTCTTTCTGACTTCCTGCTTAATTTCCCAAGGACCCCAAACCAATCTGATTCTCATTGGCCAACAGTAGCTCCCAAGCCAAGCCCCATTTGGTCATTGTTTGGGTCCTGATGGACTCAGATAGAATGTAAATAGCAATCATTTCTGCTCTGGTCAGAAACCCTGAGGGTTTTCCCCTCCCAGATTTATTTATTTATTTATTTTGGTTTTTTTTTTTTGGGGGGGGGGTTGGACTTGGTGAAAGAGAATGTTGGGGTTTTGCTTGTTTGTTTTGTCTCTGTCACTACCTAGACTTAATCATTAAATGGGTGCATCCTCAGTCAAACTCAGACCTGTTGAAGACCTCAGCTTAAAAAGGCCAAGGGCTCGCCTTGCATTCATGGCCATCTCTAGTCATCTTAATCTCAATCCAATGGACCCAGATGGCTCTGGAGGGGAAAGTGAGATGGGTGACCTTGCACAGTCTCCCTCACTCAAATCCAGTTCATTTGGATGTCATGGCAACACTTGCTGATGTCTTAGTCCTCTTAGAGAATGAAGGACAAACAACAATGACAAGCCAGAAGGTATTCAGATTACTATTTCAACAAAGTGCAAGGGGCCTCTCCAATTTCTGAACCCCAAGATGGTTTTGGTCTCCCTTATAAATGAGATGGGAAAAGGATAAATGCCATGCCATGGGGCCAAAGTCAATTGCCTTCTCCCTTTCTGCTTTTACTGTGTTTGTGGGTCAGCAACTGACTGCCCCACATTAAAATCCAATTAAATCAATTAAATCTGACCTTCAGGGCTGATGTTGATTTTGCATTGTGGGATTTAAATAGTGTCATTGGTCACCAGGAGAGAATGAAACTCCTGTGCCTGGTGGTTGGGCCAAGATCAAGGAACTGTTGGGTAAAGAGCAGAGAGGGAGAATTCCTGCTATCTGGTGCTCTGGAAGACTGGGCAGGAAGGGAACTGATGCTCTTTGACTGCTGAAGTTCCCCTTGCCCCTCTGTTCTCATTATGCTTTTCCTCACCAGAATTCCCTTCCCTTTTCTTCCACTCTATCCCAAAGTCCCCTGTTCTTTGTGGCTTTGCAGTATCATTACTTCAAGTCTGGTTTTCTTTTCTTCCTCTTAGGTAGAGAAGCTTGTGAAATACTTGGACCCAAATGACATGGGGAGAATCAACTTTAAGGATTTCTGCCATGGGGTGTTCGCCATGAAAGGTGAGGCTTGGAGGAAAGGTTGGCAGGTGACTGTCAGCAGGAGGCCCCATTCATGCACAGAGGAAACAGCTGAATGAAGAATTTGACGTTGTATTTGTGGGAAAATGTGCCTAGATTTATGGGGGAAATGTTCTAGCCTATTGTAACTTTTCTTACCATGGTAGGTCCTTGATTGCCTTGCTTTTTGAACTGACTGTCTGCTCTGGCAGACTAGATAAAAATAAAGCACATTAGTGGGGGCTTAAAAAATATAGAGGGTTTTTTGTTTTGTTTTGTTTTGTTTTAGTAGCTGTAGAGCCTAGAGTAATCATTCTGGGAGCCTCAAGTGTCTTGACCTTACTGATTCCTCACAAGATCCCTGCAAGCTGAGAAGGGTAATCGCTGTAAAAATCACAAGATTATAACACAGAAAAGATGCAGAAAAGACATCATTTTCATTTGATTACCAAAAAAAAAACCCCTTTTGGTTTAGAAGAACAAACTATAGTCATTGAGGTTCCCTTCCAGCAAAAAGTCTTTCCTGAATATCTTAAGATCATACAAGATTTCCTTGTTAAATGAAATCATAGAAAGAACTTTGTCCAATAATCAGGTCTGATTATTAGTGTCAAATAAGGCATGAAATAGAGAGACAAGTGCTTTGCCACTCATTTATGCAAGACTCAAATAAAACAGAGATTCCCTAGAGAAAAGGGATTCTGAATCTGGGATCCATGAACATGTGTAAAATTGTCAGTGTCACTAGGTGGAGCCATAGTGCATAGAGTGCTGAGCCTATAGTGGGAAAACTTCCATTTCCAGAGTTCAAATGCAGCCTCAGATACTTATTGGTGTCTGGGCAGGTCATTTAATCCTCCTTGCCTCAGTTTTCTCATCAGTAAAATGAACTGGAGAAGGAAAGGGCTAACCATTCCAGTCTGCCGAGAAAATCCCAAATGGAATCACCTAGAATTGGACACAAATACGATTGTATTTCAATATTATTTATTTCCTTTGCAATTCTATGCATTTTATTTTATGCATCTAAAATATTATTCTGAGAAGGGGCCCAAAGGCATTACTAGATCACCACCAAAAGATCCATGATGGGGCAACTGTACACTGAATAGAGCACCAGTCCTGAAGTCAGGAGGACCTGAGTTCAAAATCTGGCCTCAGACACTTAACACTTCCTAGCTGTGTGACACTGGGCAAGTCACTTAACCCCAATTGCCTCAGCAAAAAAAAAAAAATAAAAAAAATACATATATATATGTATATATGTACATATATATATATATATATATATCCATGTCACACATAAAAGGGCTTTAGATGGCCATCTCCTTGTGTTTGTATATAATGGGCTGACCGAATTAACTTCCTTATCACTGCAGGGTATTCTTTGTGAGATGTAGTTACTATAAAGACATCAGACAATATGACAAATGTCTATTATCTTTTACGATACATTTGGATGGTTCCCTAGTAAGGGAAAACCTAAGTTTAAATCTGGCATTGGGATACTTACCAGTCATGTGACCCTTGGCAACTTAATCTCTGTCTGCCTCAGTTTCCTCTGCTGTAAAATGGAGATGGCCATAGCGCCTGCCTCCTAGAATTATTGTGAGGATAAATGAGATAATATTCGTAAAAGCATTTTTCAAACCCTAAGCACAATGTCATTATTATTATTATTAGAATAACTGAGTATGTGTTAAGCATGGAAGGTAGATGCTTTAGATGTTCAGTGAACTGAGCACAAAAATGATTAGAAAGAAGCCTGGATTGCTTGGGGGAAATTGTGCAGTGCCCCGAATAATCCCAAGCTGCTCCCTAATATGAAAGCCTGTCATTTCAATATAAATAGTTGTATTAAAATCCTGGTTGGGCTGCGTGTGAGCAAATATTGGAATACCACTATCTGTGAAGAAAAGAAAATATTTGACATATAACCGGTAAAAATATAATATCTAAAATTCATAAGGAACTAATAAACTTAGTTGTTGTTTAGTTGTTTTTCAGTCATGACCCCATTTGGGGATTTTCTTAACAAAGATAATGGAGTGATTTGCCATTTCCTTCTCTAGCTTATTTTACAGATGAGGAAACTGAGTTAAAAAATGATTATATGATTGACCCAGGGTTACACAGCTAGTAAATGTCTGAAGCTAGGTTTGAACTCAGTTCCTCCTTATTCTCAGCCCAGCATTCTGGACACAGGGCACCACCTTGCAGCCCTGAACTACTAAAATTACCAAAGACCTAAACTGAACATCTGAGGGGGGAAATGGATAAAGAATGGAAACAGACTATGTACAGAGAAAAAGTTCTGTCAATAGTCACTTAAAAAAAGATGTTTAATCTCATTAGCAATCTTGAAATCATGGGTTCATAGGTTTAGACCTAAAAGAGACTCACCCTCTCATTTTATAAGTGAGGACAATCTGTAGGATTGTTTGAGTGCTGTTGTGATCCAATGTCTTTTTCCAAGATCAAATAAGTGAATAGGTGTGGGATTGGACAGAAGGTTGAATTTAAGTCCTTTAATTCTAATTTTTTTCTATTGTATTACATTATCACATTACAAATTATAATAATATTTGAAGGGAGCAGCCAAAGTGGCAGAGAAAAAACAGGGCTCACTTAAACTCTCCCCCAAACCCATCCAATCAAATTTAAATAATGCCTCAAAACAAATTCTGAAGGGGCAGAACCCACAAAAAGAAGAGGTGAGATCATTTTCTAGCCCAAGACAACTTAGAAGCTTGGCAGAAATGTCTGTTGTACTGGAGTAAGAGTGGAGCTACTAGGGCTTATGATAAGCTCCTTTTCCTTCCTGGCATTTTCCAGCTTTCATAGTTTGGAAGAACATTCTCTCCTCTGTGGTTCATTGGTCTCTGCTTGCTCCCTTGGCACTAAGAGTCCCTTCAGTGAGGGCACAGCTAAGCCAGCTTCTCAGCAAATGGGTAGAATCCAGTGCAAGCTGTTCCCCACCAAAACCAGGAACAGACTTTGGGGGCAACTGAATCAAAGAGTGGCAGTGGCAGTTTCCAGATCTTTCAGTCCACAGATGGTAAGGCAGTTGGACAGTTAGTCAGATAGAGATTACAAAGTCTCTTTGGCAGGACTCTGTTGCTTTGTCCATACTCGGATCCAGGCTACAGTTCTGGGTCACAGATCCAGGGCGAGGAGGAACACTAGCACACTAGAACTTATAACTACAGTGGAGCAAGGACTCTTATCACATTTCCAAAGTAGAAAATAATGTTTGTGGTCATTCACAGACCAGAGCATAAGCCAAGAGAGTAGTAAACACACCTATTCTTAGATCATACCACCTTGGAAGAACTGAAAGATCCTAAGAAGTATCCTGGAAAACAATTGCACAAAATCCCTGAAGCTTGGGACAGTGCACCCTCCACTCTGGAAAAAAGACATAAAATAAACTATATGGTTCTGTACCTGTTAAAACAATCACTTGGTTTTTGTAATCTTTGTTGTTAACAGGATTAGTTTAATTGTTTTCCTAATGTTGAACCATACGTGCTTCCCTAGTATGAATACAAGTTTGCTTTCTTGAATTTCTTGACATATTGCTGTAGTCTGTTTAGTAGACACTTGTTAAATGATTCTTGACTCCTGTTCAGGAAAAGCTGGATACCGAAACAATTTAGAAAGGGAAATTGGAGATTATTTTGATCTCCTCATTCAACCCCTTGAGAATTGAGGAACCTGTTCCATAGTACAGCTTCCATTTCTACTTCCTTCCAGTCCTGTTTCCCACCACAATTCTTCCCCATGCCTCCAAATTTAAACTCCAGGTTGGACTGATGCTCTTTCTCATGGCTTGTTTGTGTATTGCCAGGGTGCGAGGAGGTGCTGAAGGATGTGCTGGCCATGGAAAGCACCGCTGCTCTGCAGTATGAACCTGAGATCGGGGACTATGAAGATCAGGTAAGAGTTGGGTATGATCTCACCAGAGCTATAGGATCGACCTCTTCTTGGGGGAGCATCTCTGTGCTGCTGGGGCTTATGGCTCCTTTTCTTTCCTGGTTTCTTTTTCCTCTTGGTTCACTGGCCTCTGCTTGCTCCCTTCACATCCAGCGTCCCTTTGGTGAGGTCAACTTCTCAGTGAATGGGTCCTGCTGGCCTGAGGACTCCAGCATCTCAAAAAATCAGGTTCCCATCCTTGTGGTCTCCCAGGAAACAGGGTGCAAGAGCCTAATGAATTGTACAGGCTATATAACCAAGAGGTTATCAATACCTAATGTGAAATTTGGACTCAGGTCTTCCTGTCTTTATATCCATTACTCCACCTAGAAGCAGTTAGATTGAATCAGAGAAGAGTGACCTACAATAAGGATAAAAAGTAAGACTAGAAACTTTTATGGAAATATTTTGTATAACTTCACATATGATTTATTAATGGGGACTGAGTGTGGGGATAAGGGAGAAAATCTGCAATTCAAAAGTTTTAAAAACAAATCTAAAAAATTGTTTTCAATGTAATTGGGGGAAATATTAAAAATGAATAGAAAAACATGGGAGAAAATTACTGGGGAAAAAAAAAAGTTAGGCTTGAACCAAGTTGTGAAAGCCTTTGAATGCTAAATGGAGGAATTTGTGTATAATTCTAAAGGTGTAGAGAAACACTGAATTTTATTGAGCCAGTGAGTGACATCATCAGCCATGTGCTTTAGGAGAATCTCTTTTTGCAGCTGAGTGGTGGATGTATTGGTGAAGGGAGATGAGAATAAGAATTTATAAAGCATCTACTATGTGCCAGGTACTGTGCTAAGTGCTTTATAATTATCTTAGTAGATCTCATAACCGAATGTGGGGATCATGAAATTGTGATTTATTATCAGTAAATGTTTTATGTTTATTGAATATGTTTAATTTAATTAGCTTGTTATATTAAATTGTTCTTATATTAGTAAATGTTATATACCTATTTATATATTTATATTCATATATATATGATAAAATATCATATATTATACATTGTTGATAGAGTTGTGAACTGATCAAACCATTCTGAAGAGCAATTTGGAACTGTGCCCAAAGGACTATTAAACTGTGCTATACTCTTTGATTCAGCAGTGTCTTTACTGGATACATGTATCCCAAAGAGATCATAAAAAAGGGAAAAATATTTGTGGCAGCCCTTTTTGTAGTGGCAAGAAACTGGAAACTGAGTGGATGCCCATCAGTTGGGGAATTATTGAACAAGTTACAGTATATGAATGGGATGGAATATTATTGTTCTATAAGAAATGATCAGCAGGATAGTTTTAGAAAGGCCTGAAGAGATTTACATGATCTGATGCTGAGTGAAGTGAGTAGAATCAAGAGAACGTTATAACAGTAGCAAAAGATTATGTGATGATCAATTGTGATGGACATGGCTCTTTTCAACAATAAGGTGATTCAGGCCAATCCAGTGATCTTGTGATGGAGAGAACCATCTGCACCCGGAGTGAGAACTATGGAAACTGAATGTGATCACAACATAGTATTTTCACCTTTTTTTGTTGTTTGCTTTTTTCCCTTTCTTATTTTTTTCCTCTTTGATCTGATATTTCTTGTACAGCATGATAAATATGGAAATATGTATAGAAGAACAGCACATATTTAACATATATTGAATTACTTAGTATCTGGGGGAGGAGTGGGGAGAAGGGAGAGAAAAATTTGCAAGGTTTTGCAAGAGTAAATGTTGAAAACTATCTTTGCATGTATTTTGAAAATAAAAAGCTATTTAAAAACATTATGTATTATAATGTATCATGTTATATCATATAATTATATAATATTGTATTTAAATATTTCATATACCTATATACCCAAGTCCACGTAAAAATTTCTCAGCCAAAAAGGGGTCATGAATGGGAAAAGTTTAGAAGCCCTGGCTAAGCAAGGTTTGAGGTATCATCTGTAAAGTCCTTGGCTGCCCTTAACGTCCTATGTAAATTCCAGTTATTATTGCTGCTGATATCTTCACAGTCTTCTCATTTTGTTTGCTGATCTTGTCCTGAGAGATAAGTCTCTGTACTGCTGTTATTCCCTATTGAGTACTAGAAGGTGAATTACGTGAATTGTTTTTAGTTGTTTGTTGTTTTGTTTTTTATTTTTTTTAATCTAACAAAGTAATGAGATGGAGGTTCCTTGAACAGTGAAAGAGCTTCACTATGCTTTCACCTACTAAGGCTCTATCTGTATAATGGGGAGAATTGGAAGCTAAGACTTGTAAGGTAGGGTAGTGCTACTTTTGGGAGGGTCTTGAATACCTGGCAAGGAAGTTTGGGCTTTATTTGAAGTCAACAGGAAACACTGAAGGAGATAACAGGATCATTGCTTTTTAGAGCTGGAAGAGACTTTTGCAACCACTGAGCATGATCCCCTCCTTTCATAGCTAAGGAAACTGAGGCACAGAGGGATTGTAACTTGCCTTACGTCACCCAGTGAGGAAGTGTCTGAGGCACTGTCTATCTGTTGCCTTCCTTAATGTTAGGAAAGATAGCCTGCTGTGCACTGGAGGCCAAGAGGACAGTTAGGGGATGGTTGTAATTTTTAAAAAAGAAAGAGGGGGGAAAAGCATTTCAGGAAAATTAACCAGCATATCTATTGAATCTGAAAACATCCAGTAGTCCATCCGCATAGTTTCCTACCTCTTCCAGAAAGCAAAGGAAGGACAATTTTTCTCAGAGTCAAACTTGGTAATTTAATCAGTTACAGTGATTTTCTTCTCTAAAATTCACTTATTAGGGTTTTCTTTCTTCATTTTAAGACTTTGATTTTAAAATTTTCTTTGCAAATTTGCATCTTAAATGGGAAGACCTTGGAGCTATTGTTATCCATTTACCTTTCAGTAAGAATAAGGCCTTCCAGAGAGGGAAGAGACCATTAGTGGAGGGATGCCTGAACTGCCAAGGGCAAAATCAACAGACAAGAACAAGCATTGGGGAGGGGGGGAAGCCAACCAGCTTTCTCATGATTTAATGATTCCTTTTGACTCCTCTAAGATCCCATCATCTCCTAATGTCTAATCAAGTACATACTCAATAAATATTTGCTGCTATTGAAATGTCCTTTAGCCTCCAATGGAGTGAGCCCTTTCTCATCTTTGGTCCCCATTTTCTACCTCTTTAAGGGCAAGGCAGTTGGAACAAGCCTTGGCTTTGGAGTCAGAGGACCTAAGTTCAAATTCTGCCTCCATCACTGTGTGATGTTAGGCAAGGCAGTCTCTGGGCTACAATGTCTTCATTTGAAAAACAAGGGGCTTATTTGTTTAATGTCCATTAAGGGCAGCTCTAAATCTATGGAGCATTCAAATGACAAGATGGTCCCTGGGATCTCTCTTGCTCTCTCTTTCTGTGTGTGTGTGTCCTTCTGTCTCTTTATCTCTGTGGCTCTGTCTGTCTCTCTCTGGCTTAAGTGACACAGCTACTAAGTATCTGAGACTGGATTTGAATTTGGATCCTCCTGACTCCAGGGCCAGCACATCTACCAGACTACCTAACTGCCCCCCCTCAGGTTTCTCCTAGAGCAGACATTCTGGGAGTATTCTGGGTCAATTGGGTCATTGTCTATTGTGAAGGATGCAGATTTGTGATGGAAACCCAGGTAGGGCTGGATGGTGAGGGTGCTGGTTGTGGATTCCTGATTGCCCACTAGGGGGCAGAAGGAGCAAAGGCTGAACCTTGGGATGTCTCGGAGCTGCTTCTGCAGGAACTGGGGCTGAAAGTCTGGAGGTTTTTGAATCCTGAGGGAATGCAAACAGGGGAGGTTATTTTGGGCTCTTCCTGGGAAAAAGACCTGCTAACAAGAGCACAAGTGACAGACTCAATATTGCTGCTCTTCACACACACACAAGCACATTCTCTCTCTCTCTCTCTCTCTCTCTCTCTCTCTCTCTCTCTCTCTCTCCCCCTCTCTGTCTTTGTCTCACTTCCCCTCTTCCCCACTTCCCCTCTCTCCCTGTTCCCTTCTCTCACTTTGTCTCCTTGTCTCCCTCTCTCCCTCTGTCTCCTTGTCTTCCTCTCTCCCTCTGTCTCCTTGTCTTCCTCCCTTCTTTCTCTCTCTGTCCCTCTCTTCTTTCTCTCCCTCCTTCCCTCCCTTTCTCCTTTTCTCTCTCTCTCTCCCTCCCTCCCTTTCTCTCTCTCTTTCCCTCCCTCCCTCTCTCTCTTTTCTCTCTCTGTCTCTCTCTCTCTCTGTCTGTCTCTCTCTCTCTCCCTCCCTGTTTCTCTCTCCTTCCCTTCCTTTCTGTCTGTCTGTCTGTCTATCTCTCTCCACTTTTTCCTCTTGAAACATTTTTGCTGAGATTCTAATTGAGAACGAAATGAAAATATAGAAGAAAAAATCATACCGATTCTTGAATTAATTTATCAGTCATTCAACAAAATTTATTAGTCCCTAGTATGGCTTGGGCACATTTTTTGTGGTTGTCATTCAGTCATATCTGATTGTTCATGACCACATTTGGGATTTCTTGGCCGAGATATTGGGATGGTTTGCTATTTTCTTCACCAATTAATTTTATGGATGAGGAAAGTGAGGCAAGCAGGATTAAATAACTTGCCAAAGTCACAAAGCTAGTAAGAACCTGAGGTCAGATTGTGAGTTTTTCTGACTCCAGGCTAGGAGTGCTTCATTATGGCGCCATCTAGCAGTCCCAATCAGGCACATATAAGTCTTAAATAAAATAAAAGTTTGTTGATTGACTAACTCGAGCTCATCTCCAGTCTTCCTGATCTATATCTTGCCACAGGACTTAGATGGCTTTGGAGGGGAAGTGAGGCAGGTGACCTTGCACAGTCCCCCACTTAAATCCAATTTACTTGCATGTCATGGTATCACCTCCCTGATATCATAGTCCTCTTCAAGAAAGGACAAACCACATCAGCGCCTTGGAAATCAAAGAAGAAGATGGGATTAGGGAGGAGAACATATTTTGTGTTTGTAACTTCCTAAATTAATTGAGACCTCCTCATTGTTTATCTTTACTCAGGGCCTCTGATCTCCTTTCTGGGGCTAATTCTGTGAGTCTTGATCAGAGTCCTCTTCTATTATCTCATTGGAGCTTAAATTTAGAGTAGGAGGAGCCTTAGGTCTAGTTCATCTCATTTGACAGAGGAAGAAACTGAGGCATTAGGAAATGAACTGACTTGTTCAAAATCAAACTGATTGGATTTGAACCAGGATTTGAATCCAGACCCTCTTTATGAGATACAACAAATCAGCAAATGTTTAGTAAGTGCCTGCTATGAGCCAGATACTCTTCTAGACAAAAATTAAGTAGTTCTTACTTTCATGGAATTCACATCCTATCTGGGGAATCAACATTTTTAAATATGTCCAAAGTGAATTAAAACAAGGAAATTTTCCCTTTCCCCTTTCCCTCTCCTCTTTCCCTCTACCTCTTTCCATCTCCGCTGAGGCACTATATCACTCAAAAGCTTTGACATTTCCTTCTGTCAAATGGAAGCAATAGGGACATCTAAGGAGCAGGGAATCAAGATGAGAATATTTTGAGCTCTTCAGAAGAAAGAGATGACCTCAGTATGTCTTCAAGTAGGGGTTTGTCTGAGTGTTCGAATATGGAATTCTGGGGAAGTAAGGGAGATGTGATCGGGGCTATCACAGCCAGGAAGACACAGCAGCTCCTCAACTTCCAGAGACCTGAGCAGAGCAATGACCCAGAGTCTGGAAATACCTCCTGGTTCTCAATCCCTGTGCCAACCAACTAAAAATGATGGGGCTTGGGTTGGTGACTGGAGAATGGGTTGAGGGAAAGAGGAAGGGGAGAGGATGTAATTATCAGAAGCTCATTGAACCAAATGAATTGAGTCATGTCTGGGGATAGCTTTGGGATCCCAGCTGGTTTGCTGCTTTGGAATTTGTTCCAGGAGCAATTAGAGAGGCCTGTTGAAGGAACCCATTCTGGGTAACAAGGGAAGAGGGTGGGAGTGGTAAGAGGAGGACAATGACAAAGCAGCTGGCTGGGCAACAAATGCCAACGCAAAGAGTGCTCGTGGATCTTGGCAAATGCTGAGAGTCTGAGGGTTTGGGGGAGACGGAAGGAAGGGCAGGATTGTGAGAAATCCAAGTTGCAATCCCGCTCCTCATGAATTTTAAATCCTGTAGGACATTATATGAAGAGGGTCATTTGGGCTGAAAATTGTGTGGGAGCTATGACTCAAAAGCTCTGGGTTTATGGATCACTGAATCTATCCTCTTCCTTTTTTCTTAAGTGCCAGGCTTAATTCATCTATGGAATTAGACTGCTTCGGGAAACTGGTCAATTTGTATGATTTAGGCTGAGATGTCAACATATGGGCTGACATATGTGGCACACTATAGAAGTATGTCTTCCCTTTCATCTGCATAATCACTGTTTATTGTAATTTAGAAGATGGGAGGTGATTTGTCCAAAGACAAAAACTAATAAGTAGTTGGACTGTGACACTGCTTATCTCATTACTTTAAAAAAAATCTTTTTTATTTCTTTTGTTTTTATATCACCTTCATTTTCTGAATATACCTCTCCCCCTCCTCTATTTGGAAAGTAATTTCCTATAATAAAAAAATTAATAAGAGGAAAAGAAGGAAATAAGCATTTATGTAGTACTACTGTACACCAGGTACTATGCTAAGCCTTATAAATATTATCTCACTTGGTCCTCCCAACAACAACCCCACAAGATGTTGTTATCCCCATTTTACAGTTGAAAATACTGAGGCAGACCCAGGTTAAGTGACTTGTCCAAGGTCACACAGTTAATAGGATCTGAGGCTGTATATACTTATAGCTTCCTAAGTCTTGACCTAGTATCTGTGTAGTATAGCTTAGTAGCCTCTAAGAGAAGAAAGAACAAAAGGAATTTCTCAAAATTAATCAAAATATAAATATTCCACACCCATAGTCTCCGACTTTTGCAAAGAAAGGAGCAAGGTTAAAAATTCTCAACTCCTTTTGGATCCAGATTTGGTCATTGATTATTCAGTGTTAAATTTTGTTTGGGGGCTTTTTTTTTGTTCTTTTTAGTTTACATTGGGTTTTTTCCCTCTTTCTGTACACACACACACACACACACACACACATAAATGTCTCAAACTGTATTATAAAATTGTAAACATGAAAACAACCTGGTACTGGCTAAAAGATAGAATGAAAGATTAGTGTAATAATTTAGGCACATAATACATAGTAATAAATGACCATTGAAATTTAGTGCTTGAAAAATTCACAGATTCAAGATTTTGGGAAAACAAATCACTATTTGACAAAAATTGATGGGAAAGTTGAAAAATAGTTTGGCAGAAACTAGATATAGACAAATGTCTCACTATATACAAAGACACGTTCAAAATGGGTACATGATTTAAACATGAAGGTTATATCATAAGCAAATTAGAGGAGCATGAAATATTTTATTGTCGGATCTATGGAGAAGGGAGGAATTTATGACCAAATGAGAGATAGAGAACATTATGGGATATAAAATAGATAATCACATCAAATTAAAAGTTTGCAAAACAAAACCAATGTTGCCAAAATTAGAAGAAAAAAAGGAAACTGGGGGAAAGTTTACATTAAGCCACTCCAATAAAGGTCCCATTTCTCAAATGGGGAGAATTGGGTCAAATTTATAAAAATGAGTTATTCCTCAGTTGATAAATGGTCAAAGGATATGAACAGATGATTTTCAGAAGTAGAAATCAAAACTATATTCATATGAAAAAAGCTCTAAATCACTATTGATTAGAGAAATAAAAATTAAAGCAATTTTGATCATCCATCAGATCGGCTAATATGACAGAAAAGGAAAATTATGAGTGTTGGAAGGGATGTGTTAAAAAAAAATATCCTTGTTGATGGAGCTGTGAACTTATCCAACCATTCTGGAGAACAATTTGGACTCATTTTGTAGGTTCAAATGCCTGTAAAACGATATATATCCTTTGACTCAGGAATACCCCTATTAGGTCTGTATTCCAAAGAGATTAAAAAATAGGAAAAGGATCTATATATACTAAAAAAAAAATTATAGCAGCTTTTTTTTTGTAATGGCAATGAATTGGAAATATGGGGGATGTCCATCAACTGGAGAATGACTGAGCAAGTTGTGGCATATGATTTTAATGGTACTGTAAGAAATGATAAGCAAGGTATGCTCAGATAAACCTAGAAAGGGTTACATAAACTGATGCAAAATGAAATGAGCAGAACTAGGAGAACATTGTATACAGTAATAATAATATATATGACAATCAGATGTGAATGACTTAGCTATTCTGTTCAGTACAATGATCGAAGGCAATTCTGAAAGACTTATGATGAAAAATGCTATCTACCTCCAAAGAAAGAATAGTGAATTCTGAATGTAAACTAAAGCATAGTTTTTAAAAACTTGCCTTATTGTTTTTGTTGTTTTAGTGTTTGGGTTTTGGGTTTTTTTTTTTTGCAACATGGCTAATAGGGACATGTTTTACATGACTATACATGCATAATCTATATCAAATTTCTTGCCTTCTTAAGGAGAAGAGAGTGAAGGGAAGGAGGGAATGAAGATAAAACTCAACATTTTTAATAATGAATGTTAAAATTTTTGTTTACATATAATTGAGAAAAAATAAAATAATAATTTAAAAAGAAGAAAAAACAAGGAGCCATGTGCATATTTTAAATTGTTATGAAAGTAATCAATTTTATAAAAACTAGGTCATTGAAAAGAAGGCTTTTGCAAAATTCTGTGATAATGTAAGTGCTAAGCATAAGATGTATTTCTATTATTATGAAACAAGATTACTTTCTTATGTCACACTTCAAAGAGTGTTTATACTAAAAGAAGATATCACCATTTTTCTTAGCAATGATAGTGAAAATAAAGAAAATTTGTTTTCTAATAATAGCTGACATTTCTAAGGCACTTATTTTATAACAGGCACCATGCTAAGAAATTTATAATAATTACCTAACTTAATCTTCACAACAACTCTGGGAGATAATTGCTATTATTATCCTCATTTTACAGATAAGGAAATTGAGGTAAACAGAGGTGAAGTGATTTGTCGAAGACATATAGCTAGTAAATGTCTGAGGCTAAATTTGAACTCAAATCAAATGGATGGTGTTCTATCCACTACACCACTTAGCTGAATTTTCTTCTGTATCTTAACTATCTGATGGATATTTTTGAAATACTCGGTGCTCTGAGTCAGTGAAAGGTTTCCAAATTCAATTTATCCAGAAGTTAAATGATCTCACTTAAGAAAAAATTAGAGTTGTGTATAATAAGTTTACAAATAATGTTTTGTTTCCCATTTTAAAAAGAGCCTGTCCTGTAATGACAGAGAGAGTAGTAAAGTCCTGCTTGTTAATTATTTGAATATCTACAGAAGCAATCTTTGCATTTTTAAGACCTAGATCTAAAAGGCTAAGAACTCCATTTGGTACATTATTAGATCACCCATCTGAACAAGCACTGTTAGTATGCCTGTTTTGAGATAGTGCACTAAGACAAGTATGTGAATGCAAAAATCTTATGGTTTTGGTATAGGGGAATAAAAAGTTCTCTGGTTCACAAAGCAAAGCAACTAAAAATTTTAGTGTTGCTGTTGCACCTCATCTGTGTAAAATGGGATTTTCTGCTGTGGCTGTTATAAGGACAAAATATCCATTTCAATTAGTGGTTGAAAGAGAATTATGAGTAGAGATATTAACAATACCATGGTTTGAGACACTTAGCCCCTCAAAAATTAGACTAATTTTATCAAATGACAAATACATATATTTGTCTTGGTCCTTTAAGGGATTCTTAATTTTAGTCTTTTTATTATAACATTATTGTAGTAATAATTTTAAAGTTAGACATATAAGAATTGAAAATATTATCAATTAAATGTTACACTATTTTTATTTGTCATGGATTTGCTTGTGTATTGTAAAAAAAAGAATTAAATTCTTGATTTTATTTGTGTAAAGTACAAACTAAGATAGAAGAGAAAGTAAAGACATTGACAATGTTTAATAAGGAAATAACAAAATCATCATTTATTAGTGTCCTCTTCTGAGACTTTTATACTTTATATTTAAAAATGTTTCATTGATACTCTGTTTTCCATTTTCCCCCCACCTTTACCATTTTCACTCAATCTTTCCACCCCCATCTTCTCAATAGAAGCTCTTCCTTATAACAAATTAATGTGACCAAACTCTACAGGCCAATTTATTGGCCTGATCTGAAAATCCATGCTTTATTCTGCACCTGTAGCCAACACTTCTGCAGAAATTGATTCATCTCCAATTTTCTGAAGTTTCAAGTGGTCACTTCTTTGAAAGACTTATCATGTGGTCATTGACAGGTTCTGGTTGTTTTATTCTGCATCAGTTGTACATGCAAATCATCTGTGAGTTTTTTTCCTCCGAAATTTCTCATCGTGGCTTTAGGTGAGCCCTTACTTAGGTATAGGTGGATAGAGGGATCAAAGATTATCAGAGTTAAAAATGACCTTAGAGCTCATCCAGTCTCCTCCAAACCTGAATGAGAGCAGGAAGACCAAGTTTCCTTCTCTGTGTTCCCTCTTAACTTTTTAAGACAGAGAAAAAAACTAGGTCAGAGAAAGGGGGGAAAATACTGTGATTGGAAATAGGTTAAAAATAACCATTGTGTGGGAGGAAACGATAAAATTATATATTTTTGTTTAACACCAGGACAGAAAAACCAGAAAGCCAGGAGTGGGTCCTGAAGACCAATTCTGATTTCATCCCTAGAGGCCTAATTCAGGGCAGATTCTTCTGGAAGAAGATCATTAATGGAAATGGAAGTGTAGGGGCCTCTCTTAGGCCAGTGAGACTTGATTTGAGTTCAAATGAATTTGGTGATTTTGGGAGGGGCAAGGTAAACAATGGGATAAAAAGATAATTTTTTAAAAATTAATTTAATTTGATTTTTTGTTGTTGCTATTGAGATTGAATGGCTGCTGTTTTAGCAGATAGATTTCTGGTCTAGGAGATCTGCCTTCAGATCTTACTTTAAAAGTCCCTCCCTTTTTCAATCAGACATGTTTTCATTGGTCTAGGGAGTCCCAGTGAGAAAACTCCCTCTCTCCGTTTTAATGGTTGTTCATTTGGCTACCTACCCTCTTCTAGAGTTGTCAATGGCACTTAATTAATTTGTCTGGGACCATACTACCGTGTGTCCAAACTGCTTCTCCTTGGGCATTTTCACTAACTGTGTGCCCATGAACAGGTTCTTTAACCCCTCAGTTTCCATATCTATAAAAGGACTGCAAGAGTAATTATACTATCTCCCTTATAGGGTTGTTGTGAAATAGTGTGTGGCAGGTATGGAAGTGAAAGAGGGGAGTCTGAAGTGGAATCCCACCTGTTTTTATCTTGGTTCTATGTCTCAGGACCTGCTCTCCTCGGGCACCAAAGCAAGCCTCCTGGATCAAATCTCATAAGTTCATGATTTTGTAAATTTGTAAACTTTGAAGTCTGCAAACCTTAAAGTGTAATAGAAATGCTAGTTATTATTATTATTATTATTACTTTATAATTCTTTACTATAACAAAAAGTTCCTTTATAAATATTTTAATCTATTTTGTTTTTTACCTCTTTGGGTATATATCCAATAATTGTATTTTCTGGATCAAAGTGACATTTTAGTCATTTTTTAAAAGTAACTTATAATCTCTTTCCTGAATTGTTGGACCAGTTCACAACTCCACCATCGATTCATTGAGGTGATTATCTTTCAGCACTGACAATTGCCATCTCTTGATATGTTTACAAGTTTGTTGGCTATGAAGTGAGACCTCAGAGCTGTTGTGCTTTATATTTTTCCTATCATTAGAAGCAATTTTGGAGCAGGGTTTCATATACTTATTAAGAGTTTGCTGGGTTTTGGGGAACTGTTCCTATCTTTTGATATGGGTGAAACCATAAACTTCTCTGAGGCTCAGTTTCCTAATTTATAAAAACGAGAAGGTTGGACTAGACAACCCTATCCCAGTCTAATATTCTATGATTCCAATGTAAAATTTATACATTGTATTCACATGCTGGGCTATCTCAAGGTCTGAAGAAAGGCTTCATTTTCTTACCTCTGTAATCTAGAGTGGTCTAGCTGGTGACTGGGCAGTGAATGTTACAAGGAGACAGCCTTGAGTGGAAAGGTCCTTAAAAAATGAGAACACATAAATCTAGAGGAATTTCAGAGGATATATAATTAATTTTCTTAATTTTATAATCTAGAGTGGTACAGGCTGGTGGACGAGCAGTGAGTGTTGCAAGGAGACAACCTTGAGTGGAAAGGTCCTAAAAAAATGGGAACATATAAATCCAGAGGAATTTGAGGATATATAATTCATTTTCTTACCTCTATAATCTAGAGTGATCCAGACTGGTGGCTGGGCAGTGAGTGTTACAAGAGACAACCTTGAGTGTAAGGGTCCTAGGGGAAAAAAAAAAGCATGCACATAATCTAGAGGAATTTCAGAAGGTAGATAATTCAACTTCCTTATTCTATAGTAAACCAGGATCCAGAAATGTTAAGTGACTACCCATAGTGATATTGTGTCAAAAGGAAGATTTGAACTCAGGTCCTGTGATTCCCAAGGCACCGTTCGTTCTTCTATGCCATAATGAAATCAAAAAGTATATGTTCAGAATCTGGCAACCTGCAGGCTTGTCCCTCTCTCCCATCTACAACCACTACCATCATGGATGCCATGAAGTTGGGGATGTCCATGTGCCCCTAAGATAACTTCTGGGGACTTTTCTCTCTTTCATTTCACATAGATAAGCCTGGGGAAGTAGGAGAGGAGCACAGAAGTTGAGGGTGGGAATAGGGGATGATTCGCTTCCTTTCTGTGTGCATGTATTCTACTACTCTCTCTGTCTCTGTCTCTCTCTGTGTGTCTCTCTCTCTGTCTCTGTCTCTCTCTGTCTCTCTCTCTTTTGCTCTCTGTCTCGGAAGCTCTGAGGGAGAACCTTTATTGCCTATGATGGGGCTCCAACCCTCATACGCATTATATGTAAAATAAAGAAGCACAACGTTGGGGGCCAGGGGAAGTAGGATAGAAAACAAAAAAAAAAGAAACAAAAAAGAAAAAAAAAAAGATCTGGATTCAGGTCCTGCCTGGGCTGTTTGCAGCCCCTGTGATCTTTGGCAAATGACTTTTCTGCTTCCAAGTCTGTTTACTCATCTGTAAATGAAAGGAGTTGGGCTGGCCAAGGTCCCTTGAGAGCCTGAGCTGTGTTCCCTTTAGGATACAAAGCCTAAAGACATTTATTTTTCTGTCTCTAAGGAGCAGGGGCCCCCTGGCTCCTCCCCCACTCCTCAGAGTCCTCCTTCCCCTAGGCCATTGTGCCCCAGCCACTGGGCAGCATTTTAAAATTCTGATTTGAAATCAGGTCCCTTTGGGATGCGAAGCACACACAAGCCCCACTGTGCTGGCCCAGGCCCAGCACTCGGGCAGCCCGCTTCAAGCTGCTGCCTCTCCAGACACTTTCAGCCCCTTCTGTCAGGAACCTTTTCACAGCCTCAAGGCCTAAGGGGTGAAGGGGAGGGGGAGTGCTGGGGAGAGATGAGCAGGAGGAGGGGGGGAGATCCTGAGTCATTCATGGACTTCTGCTTCTCCTCATTGAGGGACCAATGGATGTTCAGGCAACAGGTTCCTCGGCAATCAGACTGATTTAATTGGGAGGGGGGAGGGAGGCGAGTAAAGATAGAGGAGAGGAAGCTATCAGAGCCAGTTCCTGCTGCTGCTGGGGAGAGAATAGATTTATATGGCAATTAATTTGCTGACTCAGAGAGAAATCCATATATATGGGGGGGGGAGGGGAAATCCTCAAGGACCCAGCCCCCAAGCTTATCATTGTGTGCAACAGCTTTCTTGCCTGTTAAACATCTTTTTCCCTCTCCTTCCTCTTCCTTTTCTTCCCTTCTTCCCCCTTTCTCCTTTCTCTCTTTTTTTTATCTCCTCCCCTCCCCGTCCTCTTCTCTCTCATTCTTTCTCATTTCTCTTTTTTCTATTTCTTCCCCTTCCCTTCTTCTCCTCACTCCTCACTTTCCCCCTCTCATTCTTTCTCCTTTCTTTTTTCCTTCTTTTTTCTGTCTCTTTTCTCTTCTCATTTCCTTCCTCTCTCATTCTTTCTCTTTTCTCTTTTTTATTTCTTCCCCTTCTCCTCTTCTCTTCACTCCTCCCTTCTCTCAATCTTTCTCCTTTCTCTTTTCCTTCTTTTTTCTATCTCTTTCTCTTCCCTTCTTCTCAATCTCTTCTTCTCTTATTCTTTCTCCTTTCTCTTTTCCTTTTTCTATCTCTTTCTCTTCCTTTCTTCTCACTCCTCTCTCATTCTTTCTCTTCTCTCTTTTTCTATTTCTTCCTCTTTCCCTCTTCTTATTCCTCCCTTTCTCATTCTTTCTTTTCTCTCTTTTTCTATCTCTTCCTCTTTCCTTCTTCTCACTCCTCCCCTCTTTCTCTTTTCTCTTTTTTCTGTTCCTTCCTTTCCCCCTCTTCTCCTCACTGCTCCCTTCTCTCAATCTTTCTCCTTTTTCTTTTCCTTCTTTTTTTCTATCTTTTCTTCTCACTTCCTTCCTTTTTCATTCTTTCTCTTTTCTCCCTTTTTCTATTCCTTTCTTTCCCCCCTCTTTTCCTCAGTTTTCCCCTCTCTCATTCTTTCTCCTTTCTCTTTTTCTTCTTTTTTCTATCTCTTTCTTTTCCCTTTTCACTTCTCCCCTCTCTCATTCTTTCTCTTTTCTCTTTTTCATTCCTTTCTTTTCCTCTCTTCTCCTCACTTCCCCCTCTCTAATTCTTTCTCCTTTATCTTTTCCTTTTTTCTATCTCTTTCTCTTCCTTTCTTCTCACTCCTCCCCTTTCTCATTCTTTCTCTTCTCTTTCTTTTTCTATTTCTCCCATTCCCCTTTTCTTCTTACTCCTTCCCCTCTCTCATTCTTTCTCTTTTCTCTCTTTTTCTATCTCTTCCTCTTTCCCTCTTCTCTTCACTCCTCCCCTCTCTCATTCTTTCTCCTTTCTCTTCTCTCTCTCTTTCTCTCTCTCTCTCTCTCTCTCTTTTTCTCTCTCTCTCACTCCTCTCAATAACCACCATTACCCCCAAAACCAATCTAGTTTTCACTCCTTTCTTCCTCATCTCCCATTTCCTCTTTAAAGAACTGATGCAAGGAACACAAAAGGGCTAGGGCTATCTCTTAGGCCACGGGGACTGGAGGATAGCACTTCCTCTTCTATATCCATTTTGGACCAGGTTCAATTCTGAGAAGCCTGACCTCTAATGAAAGGGAAACCAAGCTCTTTTTCTTCTTGCTGTCCTACAAAACTCCCCACTCATGGCCCCAAGGGTAATTATGGCTTATGTCTAGGGTTTCCTCAAAAAAGGAGTAAAAAGGCACTCCTATATATGAGTCTCGTATAAATCATAACTTCCTACAGACAGATTCCTATACACCAAAGAAATGTGAAATATAGAATATTCACAAGTGCAAATTTAACAAAACATAAATGTAATATACTATTCAGTAACTTAATTTATACTGTAAGTACTGTTATAATCTACTGGACAATTAGGCATTTTGCATTTCCCTTTGACTTTTGCAGTGTCCAAACAATTCCCACTACATGCTTACTGTGCAGGCTTAGGCCAATGATTTTGTGGGTCCTTTCTGAGCCCCCAGCCCAGTTTATTAATTGAAACTCTGGATCTTTCAAATTCACAAGGTTGCCTACCAAGCCTGAGTACATCCATCTTAAGGTTGCTTCACAGTCTCCGGCTCAGGAAAAGATACACAAGGGGAAAAGGAAAGCTAGGGACCCAGGCAAAAGGTTACTTGTCCCCCACTGTAGCAGTTGCCATGTGGGTGAAGAGATGGTGAATTTGGGAAAAGGTTAGCCCTTCCCGATTCCTCATTGGAATTACATGTTGTCACCTAGAACAATGAAGGAAGAGAGATCCAAGGCTCTCCCTGTGGCTATCATAGGGTTTGGGAGGACCAAGATACCAACTCAGAATCTGTCACATCATACTAAAATACCAAGTTATTTGAGTGCTGGATAAACACATGGCCAGATTTATTCATTCAGTTACTTCTTTGTCTTTGTGACCCCATTTGGGTTTTCTTGTTAAAGATACTAGAGTGGTTTGCCACTTGCTTCCACGACTCATTTGACAGATGAGAAAACTGAGGCAAAAAGGGTTAAGTGACTTTCCCTGGGTCACACAGCTAGTAAATAAGGATGTGAACTCAGGAAGATGAGTCCTCCTCACTCCAAGTCCAATACTGTGCCATCTAAATGCATCTCATGGCCACAAGCAGGTCCCAAAATTCCCCAGTGGCCAACCAGCCAGGAAAGGTCTCTGAGAATGATCCATATGCATGATCTCAACAGCCCAATTCTAGGTTTCACTAAAATCTCTTTCTCTCAACATCAATCAAATACTTCACTTGAAAAGCTTGACACTTAAAGAAATCAGAAATGTGAAAGAGCCCTTGAAAGTAGGATGATATGGAAAAATTCTGGGTATTTGTATGTTGTAAGAAATCCCTACACAAGGAAACCCCATTGTATCAAATGATTAAGAAAAAACTTTCCTATCATTAATTCTAAATCTCTGATCTTGTGGCTAAGCCATACTGATTTACCACAAAAAGTGACAGCATAATTATCCTTAAAGAGATGAGCCTTAGTGATTAATAAAGATTATACAAGATGATAGCAATCAGGCAACAAACCGCCAACGATTGTAAAAATCTTAGCATCTACCATGTAACTAACAAAACTTAGTGACTAAAATTATGCATTAGAACTTTTTTACCTTTTATAGACTGACAAAGGACAGATCATCATCATCCCAAATATCCTTGAGATCTCAAAAGATCCTTGAAAATTCAACCAATAAACAGTCATGGAATCAGATAATAACCACAGACAAAATTATAATCCAGAAATAAAGTAGGTAATCAAAGATAAAAATAAGTGTTTCTATATCAAATAGTCAAAATCTCTAAATGACATGTGATAAAAAATCTTTCAGAATATAGAGCTCAAACAGAAAAGTTGGAAACTATTTGGGAGTAGGATGAAATGCATATCATCCCTATTGTTGTTGTTGCTGTTGCTGCTGGAATTGTGCCAAGGAAACTGGGAAATAGAAGGTGAAATTATTTACCATATGATTATAGTGTTAGTAATTATCAGAAGTATGATTTATTGTTGTTTGTGGAGCAATGAGGTTGTGATTTGCCCAGAGTCACACAAATAGTAAGTGTATGAGGTAGGATTTGAACTCAGATCCTCCTAACTTCAGAACTGGTGTTCTATTCACTGTGCTACTCCTAGAGATATTAACCCCAAGACAGGGCTTATTAAATTCTGGTATATGAATTTTTTTAAGTTCAATAACTATATTTCAACATAATTTGTCTTTTTTATAATCCTAATGTATTTTGTTTTATTCTGAAAAGGGCTCTGAAACTATGGTCCTAGGATTACTGGTCCATGCTTTGTTTCTTCAGTAACGGAGACAAAGAGCAATATTTGATGGGGAGGGAGACTGTTGGGGAGTGACCTTTTTCTTGCCAGGAGGAAACAGAAGGCTGGACTGTGATAAAACAGTAGTGTTTTGCTCAGGCAGATTGTACCCTGGGATCCAAGAAGCTGAAGGCTACACATGGGCATTTCTCATAAGTAAACTCTACATGAGAAAGAATTAAGAGATAAGGAAGAGGTCTGTGAGACTGCCAGCTAAGCAAAACTGTGTTTCTAAAAAGGGTCACAGTTCTCTAGCTCTCCCAAGGTCCCCATCTGCCAGGGAAGCCCAGAGCCCAAAAGGGAAATTGGGTCATGGACTATTCCAGCCTGAAGCACAAGGGAAAGTGGGCAAGGTGATTGTATATCATCACCCATAATTAGGTACTATTTGTTGTACCAAAGCCTCTGACCAAATGGAACACAGTGTCTTGGGCTGAATATGGCCAGCACTCCACCCAACTATTCCCTGCCAAATTTGGCCTTCTTAAAACCTGAGTGGAGCCTGGAAGGAGTCTTCTGTTTAGGTGTTTATGTCTGTATAGTAGATTGAGAGGAACCCAGAACAAGGTTCATGTCTGATACAAACTGACTATGTGACCCTGGATATGCCCCTTTATCTCTTAGTACCCAGAAGAATTTGGAGCAATATAGTGCTTAAAAGGCTGCTCAGACACTCAAGGATCTGCTCAAATTTAGAGAATTCTCCCCAAATATTCACATGGACTATTTGTGCCTGACTTGTGGTAAAACCTTCAGAGCTCATGTTGGTCTGATCAGCCACAGTTGGACACACTGTAACTTGAATCCAACATGGTGATGTCATTTGGCTCCTCTTGGTGAACAAAGGATAACAGCCAGCCAGGGAGGAAAAAAAAAACAACTAAGACTTTAGAAATTGTGGAAGAGAGGCTGATAGTCATCAGAGAAAGAGTTTCCTCATTCTGGATATCAATGACAACCAAAAAAAATCCTATGTACTTTTTTCCTTTCAAAATCCTAGGTAATGGGGGCAGCTAGGTGGCGAAGTGGTGAGAGCACCAGTCCTGAAGTCAGGAGGACCTGAGTTCAAATTTGGTCTCAGACACTTCCTAGCTGTGTGACCCTGGGCAAATCACTTAACCCCAATTGCTTCAGCAAAAAGCAAAAAAAAAAAAAAATCCTAGGTGAGGGAAAGATTTTATATGAGCTTTTGCAGAGTGGCAGGTACCGGGTACAAATTAGCAGCAATAGTGTAAGATGATACAACTGTGAACGACTTGAATATTCTCAGAAATACAGTAACCCAAAATGACTCTGAAGGATTTATGATGAAAATGCTGTCCATCCCCAGAGAAAGAATTGATGAACTCTGAATATAGATTAAAACATGCTTTTTTAAACTTTCTTTATTTTTCTTGAGTTTTTTTTTTAATCTGTGTTTCTTTCGCAACATGCCTATTATGGAAATACTTTGCATGACTTCATATGTATAACCTTTATCAAATTGCTTGCCTTCTCAATGAGGGGGAATAGGGAGGGAGGAAGGGAAAGAATTTGAAACTCTAAAATTTAAAAACCAATGTTACAAATCTTTTTACATGTAACTGGGGGAAAATAAAATACTCAATAAATTTTAAAAGAAATTCCAAAGAGAAAAAAAAAAAAAAAACTAGGTTAGTGCAACCTGTACTCCTGGCAGCTTTAATTTGGATGAACATGGAAATTTTGTTTCTGAGTCTGTTTGGAAAACCCATTTCAGTTTTCTTCTGGGACAGTCATTTTTAGAAAGAATCTCAGGACCCTTAATGGAAATTAAAAGGACTTCAGAGTTCCTCTAATCCAGGAATTCTTCATCTTCTTAAGTGTCCCTGACTCTTGACAGTTGGCTGATGAAACTTGAGGGACCCTTCTCAGCATAATGTTTGTAAATGCATAAAATGCAAAATACAAATCCAAAAAAACCCCAATTCTATCCAAAAGTAGTGATCAATGAAGTAAAAGTACAAATTCACCACTCTTAGATTAAGGATCCTTAATATAGGTTAAAAGCAAACACTACTACCATATAGCAGTTTATTGTTGTTCATGGCTGACTTTTTGTGACTCCATTTGAGGTTTTCTTTTTTTTTTCTTTTTCTTTTTTTTTTTTTTTGCTTTTTGCTGAGGCAATTGGGGTTAAGTGACTTGCCCAGAGTCACACAGCTAGGGAATGTTAAGTGTCTGAGATCAGCATTTGAGGTTTTCTTAACAAAGATACTAGAGTGGTTTGTCATTTCCTTCTCCAGCTCATTTGACAGATGAGGAAACTGAAGCAAATAGGGTGAAGTGACACAGGTAGTAGGTGAGACAGGTCTTCCTGAAGACTATGTCACCTATCTGCCTCATTTCACAAATAAAGAAATTAAGGCTCAGAAAGGGAATGCTGAGGAATAATGGATAAGAGCACTGCATCTGGAGTCAGGAAGAACTGAATTTGAATCCTGACTCAGACTTTTCAACCAGCTATATGAACCTGAGCAAATCCTGGGGCCTCAGTTTCCTGATCTGTAAAATGAGATGGCTGTACAAAGATATCTCTAAAGACCTTACTAGTTGTAAACCCATAAATCTAGATTTGTCCAAGGCCATAGAGGTAATAAGGAGCAGAACTGAGATTCAAATCCAAATCATCTACTGACAATTCCCAGCTTCTTCTGAACAGGTTCTCCAATTTAAATTGTTTTACCATAATAGAATTCTATTTGCTTTGGAGGGACAAATAGGAACATTTGGTTCAGTAATAATAATCTTTGGGTCCAATTCAAGTTTCAGTAAATTAATGCTGTTTCTTTTGGTTTGGAGGTTCTTGGTTTGGCCCTATTCAAGTACCAGTCCCTGCACACATCTAGCTACAGCCCTGCCTTTCCTTGTATCTCTAAGAGCGTTCTAATTGATTCTCTCCATTATCTTCCAGAAGCCCTGGGAGATCTGAGCCTATTGTACAGGGGGTGGGGGTGGGGGGAGGAGCATCTCTTCTTCTTATGTGCCCTCTGACTCCTGGGTTGGACCACACACCCATCAAAGACTGGGTTTTCATTTTCTCCTTCTCTCTATCTCCCCATAGTGCCCAGCACTGGGCTGTTCACATGTAATTAGCCAAACAGTAGCAAATGGACTCATCCAGTGCTGAGAAAGTAATTCAATGACTGTCTCCTTCCCAGAAATTCCCTCCTAACTCCCCACCTCCACCCCCACTGCCACCGACAGCTGAGTTTTAAAGGCAAGGACAATGGAGACAGCCAGTGGACAAATGGATCAAACCCTAGGAAGAAAAGCACCCTAAAAATCCTGGGGATTCTTATTATACATCTGGGGCTGGTTAGCTAAGTTAGTCAGGGCACCTGACTCCTGAAGTCAAGTTCCTAGAATTGATTTCTCTCAAACTCTGTGAGACCTGACTTTGTAGATTCCTGGAAAATGAGAATAGATCAGGGTCAATTTATCCCCCAGCCCAAGAAATATCTCAGAACTCAGCACCCCCTAAGGAACATCATGGTAATGGAATTACCATGGAATTAGGAGGATTGTGAGACAAGGCTCACACACAGCTGCTAAAATAATCTTTATAAAATGCAGATCTGACCATTCGACTTTTCCATTCAAGAATCTTCAATAGCTCCCTATTATTTTTAGGCTAAAAAACCAACCTGCAGTCAAACTTTTGAAATCCTTTGGAGGCTGGCTTATCTTTCCAGACATTTTTTGTCATGCCCTTTCACACACTGCATTTCAACCAAACTTTGATCTCCAGCTTCCATGACTTTGTACAGCCTGTTCCTAGTACTTGAACTGCAGATCCTCATTTCTATCTCTTCCAAATCTCACCTCCCTTCAAGGCTCTGCTCCGGTGTTACTTCCTTAAGGAAAAAATCTCCCCTGAGTAATTAGTGCTCTCTTCCCCTTTACATAATCTTGCTTGTACTTGGGGCTATTGACTTGGAATTAGAGGGGATCTGAGAGATCAGGCAGTCTAACCCCCTCATTTGGTAGTTAAGGAAAGTGAGGCACAGAAAGGTGACTGTTAGGGACACAGTGAGGGTAAAAATTGGCTGAGCTCTTCAATCTTCACATCAGAGGCTGATTTCAGGAGACATTTTTCATTCTCTAATGAAATGCAAACTCTTCAGAGACAGGGAATTGTTTTTTTCTCTGTATTTCTACCATCTAGTTCAATGCTTTGTATACAGCAAGCATTTTACAAATATGTTACATTGGAATGGATTAAAAGCCCTTCCCCCTCTTTCCTCCTAAGTAGAATGATCAATCAGTCAAAAACCATTTATCAAGTGCCTACTTTGTACCAGGCACTGTATTAGGTGGGGATTAGAAGAAAGGAAAAAAATAGATCTCCTTGAGAAGATCCCATTGTGTTGGGAGGGGAAGGGAGAAAAGTGTTTATTAAGTACCTATGTTTACTTAGTGCATTGCCCTAAACACTATATAAATATTATCTCATGTGATTCTCACAACAACCCTGGGAGGTGCTATTATTACCTTCATTTTACAAATAAGAAAATTGAAGCAGAGAAAGGTTAAATAATTCAATCAGGGTCACACACACACACACACACATACTAGTAAGTGTCTAAGGCTAGATTTGAACTCCTGTCTTCAAGTATAGCACTTTATACACTGTGTCCCCAACTGCCTCACAACAACTAGTAAATAGCTAGGTTCATACAAGACACATACAGACCAACGAGCCTCAGAGGGCTCTTCCAATGCTTCCAGTAGACATGTGGTACAAGAAACCTATATCTCAAGTTAGCATATTTATCTAGAACTACTTCTAGATAATAAGCACCTTTTACTTTCCTTTCTTGACATTCTGAACATTTGTTTTATCTCTTCTGCCAGAACCAAAACCTTCATCATCATCTGCTCAAAGGATTTAGAATGCTTCTGCTAAAGTAGGAAGATGTGGAAATATCCTCCAATGCTTGTTTTGTCAAGTGAATCAGACAGTCCTGCTAGCCAGAATTGGTGGGTCTCTTCTCACAACTGCATCTTAGCTTTTTTTGAAGTTTCTGTTGCTGGTAGAATCTTTTTTGTTGTTGTTGTTGTTGTTTTCATTTTGTGTCTAAGAGCCCAGAAGAAAAAAAAAGAAACATTTTATCTGAAAAACCACTTTTATTGAGATTCTGGAGAAATCTAGTGACTGAGATTCGGAAGCTGAAAAGTCAGGATCAGCCATGTATAAAATTGGGAATGAAACTCATATGATGATAGGCTCATATAGCTAGAGCTGGAGGGAAATTTAAAATCCAGCTACTCCAATCCTTTTCATTTTACAAGTGAGGAAACTGAGACCCAAAGAGAGAAAGTTATTTGCCCAAGACTCCTATATACATAATAGAGATAGATAGATAGATAGGTAGAGTAATAAATAAATAGATAGATAGATAGATAGGTAGGTAGGTAGGTAGGTAGATTGATAGACATGTATATAGATAGACAGACAAACAGATAAATATATAGGTAGGTAGGTAGACAGGTAGGTAGATGGACAGACAGATAGATAGATAGATAGATAGATAGATAGATAGATAGATAGATGGATAAATAGATACAGTCATAACTTTTGGGGTAAAGATAGAAACTACCAGGATATTAGAAGTTGGTATTATGGCTTTTCTTCTTGCCCAAAATGGGTATTTCACTGAAAAAAAGCATTGATTTTGGGGGTCTGCCTCTTGGTACACATGCCCAGTTTTTTTTTTCTGCCTGACCACTTTGTAAGTCCAGCCACTCATTTTCCCAGCTCAAACTATGGACTTTGCCTGTAGCATGAAGCCAATCATTTCCAGAATAAAGAGTCACTCTCCCCATTATCTCAAAATTGCTTCATCTATATGCGGGAAGCCAGACTGAAAAAGAACCTTACCTTCAGGAGCAATATCCTCTTGGGAAGCCACACATATCTTGTTCTAGTCAATGGTTCCCTGCCATGTCACCTTGACAGCATACAGGGCTTGAGTATAGGCAGAAGCCTTTGATGTGCGGACCCTTAATCTGCTTCCCCCATGACAAAGATGAATATGGAAAAGCACAGGCTCAAATACCATAGGACAAAATAATTTAGAACTGGAAGGTATCTTAGAAGTCATTTAGTCTAACCTCATTTATGAAAAAAAAAATGACCTGTTATCTTGCCCACAGTCACATGGATAGGGAATATTACAGGAAGCAGGAGTGGAATTTCAAGATCTTCACACTCTGTCACTGTCTTTGGGCATTTCCCATCATCCTCCCTGCAGATATTAGGTCTTAGCCACCTTTGTCTTTAACTGCATCCCTGTGCTTGGTGACTTTTCTCTCCCCTAAACTGCTTCATCTTTTATCCATACAGATGTTCTGTATGTTCAAAATACAGATGTTCAGAAGCTCTTTTTGGGGTGAGGAGGGTGCAGAAGAGCCCCAGTACAATTAAAATCTCACTTTGGGGCATCTCATATCTACACAAGAAGTTTATAGTGAAAGGAGATGACCCAGGACCAGAATTCCTAGACTGAATTTTGCATTTCAGCTTAGTTAGATTAATGAGGGACAGTAAAGGGAAATACCAATTCTATTTTCCCGATGCTAGTCAAGCCTATGCTTACTATACCAAGGTAGGATACTAGGTACCTGGCACAGGAGGAGAGGAGGACTGATGATCAGTTGAACTGATAAACTAGGGAGGCCAGGGAGCTAGGCAGAATAGTTCTTAACTCTCCTTTCCTTATCCTACAGTAAACTATGTATTTCCTCAAAAAAGTCCTACCTGCTGTTTCACATGATGTTCCTAGGCAGAAGATAGTAAATCATTGCCTGGGTTTCTCTCATCACCCTCCTACTGCTGCCAAGGATAGAAATGCCCTACCTACCCTGTTAATAAACAAATGGTTCCCTTTCAGCACGTGTCACCTCCTACATAAAGCAATTCTTGATCTCTCCAGATTTTAAAGCTTTTCTCCAAGTAGCGTGCTGATAAATGTTCAACAACTGACTCCTTTAAAAAAATGTACTCAACACATTTTTACATTTAATCTGCTTGACATTTTCTTTATTACTCCTTTTAGTCTAAAAAAACCCAATTAACAAAAGAATCATTCAAACTCTGATTTGTAGGATTTGCTGATTTCTAAGGTGTCAGTGTTCACACTGAAAATTTAAAACTTATCTCTCTTCATTTCAAGATAGTTCCAGAATGTCATATCTGACTCTCTGTGACCCATTTAGGGTTTTCTTGACAGAAATTCTGAAATGGTTTGCTATTTCCTTCCCCAGCTCATTTTACAAATGAGTAAATTAAGGCAAACTAGATTAAATGATTTGTCCAGGGTGTGTGGGACAGCGACAACTAACCCAAAATAATTCAAATAGATGTTTCTTAGAGCCAGAGCTGAAAGCAGTTTATTCAATTTCTGCAGAAATAGGGCATTTCCTTCACCAGAATATTCTAGTGAAGTGAGGCAAAAAACAGGCAGAAAAGTGCATTTTCTTACCCTAAAACATTTTTTTACCTCATCTTGGGTCCCAATTGTCCCTAATTTATCATGGCTCACTGTCTATCACAGGAATCCACTTCACCCCCAGAATACAACAACTGGGGGACTTTACAAAGCAGTTTGTGAAAATTAAGCAAGGGTAAAAGCAAGAGGAGTTTTCCTGGAACTGTAGCCCCAAACTATCTTTGGGGTCAGTTCTCTGAGAAGGCCTCAAATCCATCCCACATAAGGGTCACACAGATAATAATGTCTGAGGTCATATTTTTGAAGGAGAAAGATGAGTCTTTCTGACTCCACATCTAGAACTCTATTCATCGTGCCACCTAGCTGTTTTACATATGTATGTATATATGTATTTATAAATATTTGTATTTATTTATATGTACATATTATCTTCCCTGTAGAATGTAATTTCCATGACAGCTGGATTGTTTTATTTTATTTTTCTGCCTTTTTATACTGAGCACTTATCCCACTGCCTGGCACATAGAAGGCACTTAATAAATGCGTATAGGTTCATTAATTGATTAGGTGGACTGAGAAGTTTTTCTGTCTTTAAGAATCACCTGAGAACTAGGGTGTTTTATTGTAAAGAGATAGCCTATCTCAGAGACACAAATTATATTCAAAGACTAGACATTGTAGCAAAATGTAGACATTTATTGGTAAAGGAAATCTCTTCCCTAGAAGTATTTTATACCAAGGAAGTCATTGGCCCCAGTTAAAAGAAGAGAGAGAAAAAGAGAAGCAGAGAGAGAGAGACAGACAGAGAGAGAGACAGACAGACAGAGAAGGGGGAAGGGAAAGAGAAAGGGAAGAAGGAGGAGGGAAGGAGTGAGGAGAGGAGGGAGAGATTGAAGGGGGGATAGACAGAGGCATACAGACAGAAATAGATATAGAGAGGGAGGGAGGAAGAAGAGAAAGAGGGAAGGAAAAAAGGGAGGGAGAGAGAGGGGGGAAGGAGGGAAGGATGAAGAGAGGGAAGAAGGGAGGAAGAGAGGAAGGGAGGGAGAGAGAGAAAAAAGAAAGAGAAAGGGAGGGAGAGGGAAGGAGAGAGAGAGAGAGAGACAGAGACAGAGACAGAGACAGAGAGAGACAGAGAGACAGAGAGAGAGAGAGAGAGAGAGAGAGAGAGAGAGAGAGAGAGAGAGAGTGCTTCAATCTGTATTCAGGCATTATCAGTCGGTTACTTCTCTGGTTACAAATAGGATTTTTCATCCTTCAGAGTAGTCACATCACCTATTTTTTCACCTTAATTTTCCTTTTCTATTTTTTTACTTCTCATGTTTGATGAACTTGAATTCTTTACAAGATATTATATTATTACCATAGATAATAAACAAATGTAAGCAAATTTCTCCCATAGGTCAGTTGAAGCCCAGAGTAGTTTAGGTTAATTGTCTAAATGTAGGGAATAGGGGAAAAGACACAAAAATGCCTCTGGATGCTTCCTAACCACCAGTGCACTTCAAGGAGGTGGTTTCTGACTGTATTTTCTTCATTTGTTGAAAAATAAAAAGTTAAAATCAAGCTGATGAGGTCACTGGAGATCATGCCATGAGTTTGAATTGAATGAAATGATTAATCTGGAGAAGGAAAGACTTACGTCATGATAGCTATCTTCAGGTATTTGAAAGGCTAAGTGGAAAGGGGATTAGATTTGTTCTCCTTGGTCCCAGAGTGCACAACCAGGATGAAAATGAGAAAGGAGATCCAAGTTTAAATCAGGAAAAACTTAACAATGCACAATGTCCGCATATGACAGGAGGCTACGTGTAGAGGTAATAAGAGGATTTTTTCATCCTGGAAGGCTGCAAGCAGAGGTTAGTGGATCACTTATAGCTATGTGGTGGGAGGGATTCTTGGTCAGGTTTTGGTTGGACTAGATGAGCTCTGATGTCCCATTTAATGTTAATTCTGTGTTGACTTATGTGGAGAAATTACCAAAAAGTTTGGCTTTAAATCTATAAAATGGGTATAATAATACTGGTACTGTGTGACTCATTGGAGTTGTTGTAGGGATCAAAAGAGATAAAAGATGCGAAGCCCTATAGAAATGCAAACCTCTGTGTAATCCCACAGGGTGTCCAATGAAACTGAGATAAGGCAATTATTTGTCCACTAAGACGTGTTGAATCCTGGGGATGAGACTGGAGCCCTGGAGCCCAGATCGGAGATCATGGCAATGATCAGGGAATCCTGGCATAGTGAGAACTCTACACTAAATAGGAGTCTGACACTCCAAATCTGAATCCTAGCTTTACCACTAATTGTCTGTGAGTGTGTGGCCAATTTGTTTACAATATCTGTGCCTCAGTTTCTCTATTCTTAAAATAAGATTGTTGGACTTCATGATTTGAGAGGTTCTTTCCAGTTTTACTGATGCCTATGACTCTTGATGAACTGGATTAACTGGAAATGGTCTCTGTTGATGAAATTCATTGGCTTGATATGTCAGTTGTGAAGGTGTGTATTGTTGCTCATAAATTGGGTCATTATTATTGGGGTTTATGTCACCATAATTTCCAGAAGAGTAATGATATGGTATCAATAGGGCATAAATCAAATGAAATGATATATGTAAAGTATTTTGCAAATCTTAAAGTACTATATATGTTAACCATCATTATAATTATTGTTATTGTATTATTATTATTATTGAAGTTAGGTGGCAACATAGTGCCTAGAGAGGAAGATTCATCTTCCTGACTTCAAATCCAACCTCCTCTCTGTTACTCTGGGCAAGTCATTAACCCTGTTTACCTCAGTTTCCTTATCTGTAAAATGAGCTGGAAAAGGAAATGGCAAACCATTCTACTATCTTTGCCAAGAAAATCTTAAGTAGGTCATGAAGAGTTAGACATAATTAAAATTGTCTCAACAACAACAGTTATTATTACTATTATTATACTCCTGGGCTTAGAGTTAGGAACATCTGGGTTCAAGTCCTGCCTTTAATATTTCTAGTAATGTGATTCTAAGGCAAATCTAAAAAGTCATGAACTGGTTATGATCTCACAAATCACAGACCAGCATAATTTTTAAACCTTGAATTTGTGTTGCCATTGTTGGTAGAAAAAAATGGCAGCTCATCTTTTTGTAGAAAACTGACTTGGGAGTCAGGAGATCTGAATTTAAATCCAGTTTTGGCATCTTCTCATTGGGTGATTAATGAATTTTGGGCAAATCAATTTCTCTCTTTGAGCCTCATAGATGTAAATCCTAGACACAAAAATCGAAAGCTAGAAAAGCCAGAGAGTCCATCTGATCCAGCTCTCCTAAAACAGAAGAAACTGAAAGCCAGGTTGATGTAATGGCTAGCCCAAGATCCCAAAGGTCATCAGAGGTGGGATTAGAACCTGGGCCAAAGCTTCTTAAACTGGGGGACATGATCGATCCCATATGGAGTTGTGTAACTGAATATGGGGCTTGTGAAAAAATTGGCAATAGTAAAAAGTATCATATATTCCATCAAGATTTAATTCTTTTTGTAAAAGTAAACAAGTACTTCTATCTCAGTATGCAGATTTACTTTTAATAAAGGATAAAATTATGTGTGCAAAATTCTTTTAAATTAAATTTCTTTATGATTTTTTATCAGCAAATGTTTGATTTGTATGCTTATTTTATATACCTATATACCCAGGGTTGTATAGAAATGTCTCAGGTGAAAAGGAGTCATGAGTGGAAAAAGTTTAAGAAGCCCTGGTCTAGATTCCAGTCAGTGCTCTTTCTACAATGTATCATGCTACTTTTCACTCAGTTTCCTTCTGTATAATGGAGTTTGTTGTATGGTTTTCCTAACTTTCTACCTGAGGTGTTAAGAGGAAAGTGCTTTGAGAATGTGAAATTATTTACTTATTGAAATCCTCATTGTTGCTCAGCCTATGCCTTTAAATAAATAAGTTGCTTCTTTCCTCCCCATTGCCACACTTTACCTTTTTTAGTGGCAACTCAAATTATCTCAAGGAATGTCCTGTCTGATGTGGGATCCTAGGTGAACTGACAAATGCCCACCAGGTTGACCACCTAGTGGCCACAGCTGCTCTCAAAGTATTCCTTTCTCATCTCTACCCTTTGGAAACCCTTTATTTCCATCATGGCTCAGTTCTTGTACCTCCTCTTATGTTTTCTTTCTTGGAGCCTCCTCAAATGGTTGTGTGTTGACTTGTTTGTTCCCTCCTTGTATACAGTGGAATACCCATCTCATCAGAAGACAAAGACTATTCTTCATTTTATCTTTGTATCTACAGTGCCCAGCGATTAATGCCTTGCACGTAGGAAACATCGTTTAATAAGTGCTTTGTGGATTGGATAGGATTGGATTGGGTTGGATTGGATTGGATTGCTTCATAGTCCATCCAGCCATCCACCCCGGCCATCTTGCCATCCACGCTGCTTCCACTTCTCCTTGGATCAGCACTCTGCACACTGGACCTTCAGAATTCTTTCCCCCAATCTCTGGGAAAGTTAATCTACTCAGCTTTGGAATACCCATCCTGGGTCTGTGTCATCTTGGTTTGTGATTGAATGAATGTAAATTGTCCTAACAAGCTAAAACTAGGTAGCCCAGACTGTCCTTCACACATCCCAACCACTTTTGCATCTGTCATGCCCTCCATATGCCATCTTCCCCATCCCTTCTTTCTGCCTCTTGCTTTGGGCCCAGTACTAAAATCCACACAATCATACTACCATTTTTCCTGAAAGGATTATATTTATTAACTTCCTTCTACATCTACTCAACATTTCTGTAACTCTCTTCCCTAATCACCACTTCCTCTATATGTATTACCTGACTCAATTACAATGTAAGCTCCTTGAGGGCAGATGCTAATTCAGTTTTTATATTTTATATCCATTTTTGTATAAGGAATATATTTTATATTTATATTTTATATATTTTACTTTTATGTAAAGAAACTTCAGTGCCTAGCATAGTGCCTGATATATAGTAAGTGTTTAATACATTTATTAAATTGGATGTGGATCTTCATTGGATTGGACTAGACTGGATTGAATTGATTTGGATATGCTTGAGCTGGGTTGGATTGGATAGGACTGGATTAGATTCAACTGAGTTGGATTTGATTGAGTTAGACTAGATTACTGAATCAAAAAAGAGTTTTGAATTGCATCAATGGAAGGAATTCTCCTATCAGTGAAATCAGAGATTGTTGAAGTGGAGACACACACACATACACACAGACACACAGAAAGAGAGACAGACAGACAGAAACAGACAGACAGACAGAGAAAGAGAAAAGAGAGGGGGGGAAGAGAGGAAAAGAGGGAGAAAGAGAGAGAGTGAGTGAGTTCTCCAACACTAATTCTTGGCATGGGGAATGGAGATGACCCTGAATTTTCCAAAGGATACAATAGAATGCAAAATCTGCTACATCTTGGTAAGCTCAAAAAGGCTTTGAGTATTGGTCAGAAAATAGGCTACCATCTCAATTTTTGAAGGAATAAAAAGGGGGAAAGATGGATTCTTCTAAATACAGACTGATGAGCTTGATTCAGATTCCTATCAAAATTCTAGAAAGCAAGATTAAAAGGATGATTAGTGAACTCTTAGAAAGGGAAGCAATAATCACTTTAAGCTTCGTTCATACAGAACAAGTCACATCTCATCAGTTAGATGACTAAAGAAACTGTGGCATATGAATATAATAGAATATTATTATACTGCACCACAGAAAATCATACATAGGAGAAATTTTAAGAGAAACACAGGAAGAATTGGTGTTAGTGGATCATAGTGTAGGAACTAATTCAGAGTACAGCAAGAACCAGAAGAACAATATGCACCATGATAATACTGTAAATAAAAAGAACAAGAGGAAACAGAATTCTGAATGGTTGTAATGAAACAGTTTTGGCCCCAGAGAACAGCTGATGATGAGATGAGCAACCCCCTTCATCAATTCTTTAGGGAGGTAGGAATTTATGGATGTTTACTTTGTCAGACAGAATCCCCATGTTGGTTTTTCTTTAGATATTTTTCTTTTGTTACAAGTGTGGGCTCTATGGTGTGGGGCGGTGAGCATTAGTCCAGGATGCCTGATGGGAAAACAAAAGGCATCTTCAAAAGGCAATGAGAATTTGGGAGTGATGGTTTCAGTAAGATGATTTAGAGCCTCCAAACAAACATTTCACGAATAATCCTTCTCTGATATACGTGAAGCAAGCTACAGTTGCTCCTTGGATACCATTAATACCCATATTTTAGTGGAGAAGCATCATTTGATACTGGCTCTCCTTTTAAGATCTCCCAGGATTAATGTGTGTATGTTTTCTCCTTTGCCAAATGGACAGTGATGCTATTGTGTCTGTGTGTGAAAGAAGATGGAAGGGGGGAGGAGGCATGGGAGAAGGGAAGAAATAAAGAAAGGGGGGGGAGGGAAGTAGGGATGAAGGGGAGGAGAGGAGTGGGGGGAGGGAGGAAGCATATAAGAAAACTTAGAATTCCTTAAGCACAGATGGGTTTATTGCCAAACTACTAACTGAAAGAAGATAGCAAACTTTCCTTCCAAGGCCTGCCCTAAGCAAAGCTCTGAAGTAGATGAGGATGTCTAACTCCCATTTCAGATCCTCTTCACTACTTCTGGTCCTTCTCGTCAGAAGGAAAGCATATCTTAAAAGACAACTTAGAACTGCCTAGATCAATCAAATTAAATTAATTCAGTTTCCCTCCCAAGAATGTCAATATTTTTTAAAGGGAAAAGAGACATCCCTTGTAACAAATTAAAATAAAATAGAAAGGGGAGGAAGGAAGTAGTTCAGTCTAATTAAACAACACATCAACTGAGTCTATAGATTGTTCCACATCCATAATTTCCCATCTCTGAAAAAGGGGAATGGGAATAAACATTTATGTAGTGTTGCTGTATTCCAGGCACTGTGCCAAGCACTTGACAATATCCTATTTCATCTTCACAAAAGCCCTGTGAGGTAGGTGATGTTTTGATCCCTATTTTATATATGAAGAAACAGAGGCAGACAGATTGAGTGACTTATTCAGGCTCATACAACTTAGAAGTATCTGAGGCTGAATTTGTCCTGCCTCCAGGTCCCAAGTTTTGTATACTATGGCTCCTCTATAAAGACAGGAAAGAGGTCTATCTTTTTGTCTCTCTTTTTCTATCTTGATCATATTTATACAATCTTTAGTTTCTTTTTTGCTGTTATTCTTGCCATTTATATTGTTGCAGTAATGGACAATATTATTTTCCTGGTTCTATTTATTTTGTTCTGCACCAATTGATATAAGTACTTCTCTAAATTCTTCATATTCTCAAGAGAATGAATTTCTAATGCTCAAATTCCAGACAACAATAGATCCCTCTATTATTCTTATTTCCTTGTCAGGATATAATCTAAAATTAAATTTGTCATCCTTTTTTTTAAAGGAGAAACTATTTCAGTTGTGTCTATTTTTTATATATACATTAAAAACATTTCCTGATGACATACCATTTGTCTATGAGAAATGCCATTTTTTAAAAAAATTCAGCATGTACAGATGAGAATGCTTGTTTCTGTACTTGGATTTTTGCAACGTTATTATTCTTAGTACTTGACAACTTTAGTTTAACAAGTCAAATCCTAAAAAGGATCTTTTTATTCCCCTATTCTCCATATTTTTGTCACATTTAGGATAGGCTTTTACCTAGTGATGTAAGCCCTTCAGCCATGTGTCTCATGGTCTGAATACTAGCACATAGGCTCATAAAATCAAGAATTTATCAAATCTTTCCATCCTGTTCCCCCCCTGCCTTTAAAAAAAAGTTTTTCATTAAACCACAGATCAGCTGCAGCATAAAAGATCCTATTCTTAGTCATAGGTTTGAAGCTGGAAGGAGATATGGAAACTCTCTAGCTCAACTGCCTCATTTTACAGAGGATAACATAGTCCTTCAGAAAAGTTAAATGAGTTGCTCAGGATTACACAGAGAGTTAATAGCTAAATCCCAATTCCAACTCAGGTCTTCTGAACCCCCAAATCCAGTTGTTTATGCTGTATTCTTTATACTGTATTATACTTTTAAAGCATATGTGAGGGAAAGAGGGAGTGGATAGGTGGAGAGTGTCAGGATGGCTTTCTCAATGAAATAATAAAATAATTATACAATTTGGTGCCTTTCTCATCGATCCTTGTGAATTTTTAAATTCCTTCTCTCCTTTTGATATGTCTCCAAAGAAAGAAAATGTTGACTCATTATCTCCTTTGATTCTGTGATAAAACTGGGCTCCCTCTTAGTTGTTCTTGACAGCTTCTAGGTAGCCCACTGGTTAGAGTGGTGAGCCTGAAGTTCAAATCTAGCCTCAGCTACTTATTAGTTGTGTGATTCCAATTTGCTTCAGTTTTCTCATTTGTAAAATAGAGATAATAGCACCATCTCCTAAAGTTATCATGAGGATCAAATAAAATATTCTATATTTATCTTTGTGATATATTTACACATATTTTACATATTATGATATATACTGTACATAAATTTATATTTATACCTACTCCTATCCTGTACATACATGTGTGCATTCTTTAGCATATTACCTGGTACACAGTAGACATTATATAAATGTTATTGTTCTTATTACTACTAGGCTGCTACCTTAAGCTCTGCTTTTCTCTGCAGTTGGTTGAAGGAAGAAAGTGCCAAAGATGAGAGATTGTGCTTTTTTTTTTTTTTTTTTTTTTTTTAAACAAAGTGCTTTTAAACTCAGCCTGTGATTACAAGGTTATTTCAGTTACAGATTCAAGCTTATGCTGAAATGCAACATTTTTAAAAAACAACATTTATAAAGAAAAGTTTAACAGGGTTTTAAGAACAGAGTGATTTCACAATAGTCTTCAGAAAAAAACAGAAATGGATTGAAGACCTGGAGACAAAGGCTCCAGTTCTGACCCCATCCCTAGCTCGTTGGGTGGGTGACACTGGAGAATTCTATTACCTTCGGTAGACATAAGTGATATCCATAGTCCCCTCCAGCTTTGACATTTTATCTTTCAATGACTCTATTTAAAAAAAAAAAAAAAGAATTGTTAACCCCTGAATAATTGAGAACTGATTTGAATGCAGGTTCACTAGGAACAATCTCCCCTCCCTAGCAACTGTTTCTACTTGAATTAGCATTTATTCTCTTTCTCCCATCCACTTCACTTGAACAACTTAAAATAAAAACCAAAATCCTTATGAAAACTATGTCCAACAATGAAAATTCCCTCATTGGTCATTTCCAAAAATATATGTCTCTTTTTTCTTCCTGAGTCTACCAGCTCCTGTCAATCCTGAATGGGACTGATTAGATGAAGCTTTCTCAGTATTGATACTGGGCCTGGGTCACATGATCCTATACCTAGAGTCGGAAGGTAAGGTCTTGGGGCTCAGGTTTCAGGAAGTCACATGATCCCTACTCCCAGTCTTAGACCCTAGGTTACAGGTAATCAAGTGGTCTAAAGGTCACTAAAGGCCCTCAAGTCACGCCCATAGGAAGTGACATGACCCACAGGTAGCAGACAGCATTGGTGACCTTTGGTCAAGGAGGTTTGCTTCCTTTTGGTCTATTCAATGAAGGGGCTTGGATCTTTTGCTTTTAAACTTTGGATAAGGTGGAAGCAGGCAGGTTCCAGGAGCACATGGCTAGAGTTGGGATGGCTCCCAGCTGTGTGTCTGGGCCTGCAGGGATTAAATAAATACTTTCTCTTTGTACCTGAAGATGTCTCTGATTAGTTAATTTGGGAAAAGGGGTCTTGTATCCCTCCCACACAGTCCTCTGGAATCATGTGTCATTGCCTTAATCAGTTCTAAAATCTCTCAAAAGCCTTTGTAATGTCATTTTATAAATTGTTTTCTTGTTCTGCCCACTTCTCTCTGCATTAGTTCCTGATGGTCTTCTCCATTTCCTCTGAAATTGTTCAATTAATCATTTCTTATGGGATAATAATATTCCATTATATTCATGTATCATAATATATTTGGCAATTCTTTCAAGGTAGATACTCCCTTGTTTTCCAATTGTTATAGGATAGGTTTTTGTTGTTTTTATTACTATGAAAAGTGCTGAGATAAATACTCATATTTATAAATGGGTCTTTTTATTCTTTGACCTCTTTGGAGTACATATCTAGTAGTGGTGAGATTGGGCCAAAGGGTGTGCACAGTTTAGTATATTTTAGGGCATAATTACAAATTGCTGTTCAGAATGACTGGGTTATTTTGTAGCTCCACCAACCATGCATTAGTGTGCCTGTTTTCCCACAGCTGCTCCAACATTTGTCATTTTCCTCTCTTATTATCTTTGCCAATCTGATAGGTATGAGCTGCTTTAAATTTCACACCTCTAATTAGTAAAATGGAGCCTTTTTTCACATAGTTATTGATATCTTGGATTTTTTTTTTCCTCAGAAAGCTGCCTGCTTAAAGTCTTTGACCACTTATCAATTGGGGAATGGCTTTCTTTCTTATAAATTGAATCAGTTCCTAATAGCTATTGGAAATGAGACTTTTATCAGAGAAACTTGCTGTAAAGATTCTTTTTCTAATTATCTGCTTCCCTCCTAATTTTAGCTACATTGGTTTTATTTGTATACATTATAATTTTATAGAATTGTATAATAATTTTATTTAATATTTTAAATTTTATATAATTAACTGTAATTGTATGTTGTCAAAATTGTTCCTTTTTATCTTCTCCGATCTTCTCTATCTCTTATTTGGTTATAAACTTTCCCTTATCTATAACTATAAAACATGATTTTCTCTCTTACTCCACAAGTTTATTAATAAGATGACTTTATGTGGCAAGTCACTTACCCTCTTTAAATTTCAGTTGCTGCCTTAATAAAAATGAACATAAAGGGTCATCATAGATAATCTTCTCTGGTAGATGGAGGAACCCAACATGTCTTGATTTTTTGACACTTCCCCTCTCTCCATTGTCCCTTTCCCTGTACCCTCAACAGTGGGTATCCCTTTCCAGAGCTTCTCTCTGTTTCTTGAGTTTCTTTTTTAGATGGTCATTCTCCTAGACTCTCTGTGAACTGGTACTAATAAAATCCAAAGACATGATTGGTCTGTATATATTTCATTTATTCAAAAGCTGTGTGAGAAAAATGATCACAGAAGGTGTGAGGGAGGTTCCTATCCAAACTGCAGAAGAGGAGAATCTCCAGCTGGGGGGTTATAGGAAAGACATTTTACTGATAAGCATTATTATAAGCAAGGGGAAAGATTAAGGTACATGAATCCATATTGTTATGGATTCCCCTAGGCAAAAAATGAACTAAGCAAAGGAATTAGGGAAAAGAGATTTGGTAAGAAGAAATGATCTTTTTTTTTGGCAATTCTTTCCATTTTTTTTCTCCTTCATTAGGTCCCTCTCTTTTATGAAGGAGGGCTGCAGGTGATGACCAACTAAAAATTCACACCTATAGGAATACCTTCAAGGAAAATCTGGAAAAGAGTGGGCACAGAGCCAGAGGCATTCAAGAAAGGAATTAGTTTGTGTGTCATCCTGAAAAACAAAAGTGGCCAACTCCCATTGGCCCACCCAGCCCACTCCAGCTTCCATCCTCCAGCTTCCCTTTGGATTGGGGACCGATAAAGTATCAGACAATCCTTGCCTCTTTCCTTCCAGACTTAGAATGCTATCAATGGAGGAAGTCTCTGCTTTCTGTTGAGACTTCGAAGTCATGGTAGGGAAACTGAGGTCCTAGCTCAGGAGTCCTAACCTATGTGAAAGAGGGCTTTTTAGTCAGAGTTTAAATGGGGTGATTTCAGAGCTGGAATTTGGGGTGAAGTGTTTTTCTTAGGGAGATGTTGGGAATTGGGTTTGTTCTGTAGATTCCTAAGAGCCCTAACTTGTCTGTTTTTGGACAGAAATGATAAATCAGGAGGGGAAGGCATTGAGTTGCAAAGGAAAGTCCTGGTTCCACAGCTTATTAACTGTATTACCTTGGCCATATCCTTGAACCTCAGTTTCTTCATTTGTAAAATGGGGACAATAATACTTACAAAAGATACAAAGAAGTTCCTGGGAAATGTAGGTGACACGAACAAAAGCTTGACCTTTCTGTAGCTGGAGCCTGTTGGCTGCTCCTTTATTCTAAGAATATAGCCTTAGAACTGGAAAGGATCATAGTGATATCGGGTCTAAATCTCTTTATTTTACATTTGTGAAAACTGAGGCCCAGAGAGATTCCAATTTTTTTCCCTAATAAACTAAGTCAATATATTTATTTATTTTTCTTTAATTTATTTATTTTTTTAAAATTTTATTTTATTTGCATAACATATGTGTGGGTAATTCTTCAACAATAACACTTACATAGCTTTCCATTAGAAATTTTTCCCCCCAACTTCCCCACCCCTCCCCTAGATGGCAGGATATCCACTACATGTTAATTATGTTAAAATATTGGCAAATTGAATATATGTATACATATTTCCAAACTTATCTTTGTTGTGCAAGAAAAATCTTATCTACACAAATGATATATCAGATAAAGGAAACACAATGTAAGCAAACATCAATCAAGGAGTATGAGAATGTTATGTTGTGGTCCACATTTCGCATCCCTCTCTCTGGGTGTATATGGCTTTCTTCAGTGAACAATTGGAGGTGGTTTGAAACATATCATTGTTGAAGAGAGCCATGTCCATCAGAATTAATCGTCATATAGTACTGTTGTTGCCTCTTTAATTTATTTTTAAAGACAAATGTTATTGTCTTTCTTAAAGCACAATCATAGTTTTTCCTTCCCATTGACCTTTCCAAAGAACCATGCTTTATACAAAAAAAATAGTATTTTTAAGACAGCAAAAAGAAGAGAAAAAAACAACATGAATAATTAATACATGATTCCAAACAGATGTTTGTTGATTGACTGCTATTTATCTGAGGGGCAAAGCCATTTCCAGTTTTGGAGGATTTAGGAAGAGTTCTTCGAAAAAGTAAACCGAGCCCTAAGGAACAAACAGAAATCTAGCAGGCACAGACAGTATTCCAAACAGAGGAAATATCTAAGTAGCATGTTTGGGGAGCAGAGAGTATTACTAGCCAGCATATATACTCTCCTAAGGCTTGCATACACTCTCTACATTTAATCTCACAACAATCCTGTATGGTAGGTATTAATATTATACCCATTCTACAGAGGAGGTTGTCGTTGTTTGTCCTTCCTTCTTGAAGTGGACCATGACATCAAGGAAATGATGCCATGACATGGAAGTGTCAAAGAATTGCTTTACAAACTTACCAGTTTTACTCTCTCCTGTGGAGTCATCTGGATCTCTTTGTGGAAGAGAGTAATATATATAAAACTGGAAAGGTAGGAAGTGTCCAGGTTAAATGTCAAAACAGAAAACTTTATATTTCTGTTTTGGACCTGTGTTAAATGTCCAAGCGAACTAGATGACACAGTGAATAGAACATTAAGTGTAGAGTAGGAAGACCTGAGTCCAGGGGCCAGATATAGATCAGGATAATTGGGGATGACCCTGGATACAGTGCTAGACTCTGGTCTTTTAAAGCCAAAGTCTGTAACAGGTCTCAGTTTGAATGAGGCAACACCCATTCAATGAACAAAAGTAAGATACCTAGTCCAAAAAAAAAATCCATTTGGGAAGGGTAGATTCTCAGGGTTTCTGTTCAAAATAGAAACAGTAAACTGAGGCTGAGAGAGATTAAGGGATTTTCTGAGTGTCCAATAGCTGATAAATGTTTCAAACTCAGGTCTTCTTGACTCCAAATCTAATCTTTTATCTACTATATCCCCCCGACCCCGACCTCACATAGTCAATCGGCAGACATTTATTAAGTTCTTATATTGTACTAGGCACTCAGTATTAGGGATACAAAAAGAGGCAAACAGCATTGTTTTATATTTCTCATTTCATCCTTCCAACAACCTTGGACATTTTTATAATACCCATTTTGCAGAAGCCTGCAGAAAACTGAGGCTTAGATATATTATATTACATGTCCATGTTGACACAGCCTGTATTATAATTTATGTTATAAAATACTTAGCATATAGTAAGCACTATGAAGCTATCTGGGAAGAAAAGCAATGTACGATAGTGGACAGTGAATTAAACTTGAAGCCAAGGGAGACTCGGGTTCAAAAACCTGCTCATGAAATAACCAAATGAGGGAATAAAGGTAGAAAAGAGGAGAGGGCCTTGGGGGGAGACATCCATGGCTAGGGATCAGCAAGAAAGACTAAGAAGAAGCAGTCAAGTCTGAGGAGGATCCACAGAGAGGGGAGATATCCAGAAGGGGTCTGAGCCTGCAATGAAGCTCAAATGGACAAAGACTGAGAGAAAGCCATTGGACTTGGAAATTATAAATTGCTGGTCATTTGGCGGGGGGGGGGCATTTCAGCTGAATGATGGATGAGGTTGGAAGTCAGGCTCCTGAGAGTTTAGGAGAGAATGAAAGGAAAGGGGGCAGAGGTAGTGAGTGTAACCAGTTGGTTCCCTCAATTGTTTTAGGGAGGGATAATCCCAGACTCAGAATTCCTCTAGATTTTCTGGCCTCTCTGTTTTCACAGTGGGCAGGGAAGAGAACAGTTTTCCCAGCAAGTCTGAACACTTCCCTCATTTGAACTCTGGAACCCAGTCAGAAGCAGGGTCGGGTTCTGTTCTTCCTCTCCTTGGATGCTTTTTGAGAATTCCAAGGTCTCCTATCTCTGCTACAATTTCCTGATGCTTTTTTTAAAGGAAACTCATACCTTGTGAGAGGAGAAATCCAAAGGCCGTTTCAGGGCATGTCTATTCAGTGGCCTGGAACAGGGACTAGAGGGGGAGGGTGGAGAGGAAAGGGCAGAGAAGGGAAGTTCTCATTCATCTCAAATTCTGAGTTAAGATCTCATGAAACAGCCTTGAAACTATCCACTGAATCGCCTGGCTCATGACAAGTGACAATGGTGGCAAATGTCACCACAGGCCAGCCTTCAGTGCTTTTGTGAAAGCCAAATAAAGAAGACACAGTTGAGAATGGAGAAAAAGGGACCACAATATTACTGAGAATAAGATTTCAGGGAACAGAATGATAGATGCCTGGAAATTAGATCTCTTCTTAATCCCAGTATGAATCTATGGTTCTTGAAAAATACTATTTTCCCCATTGGTGGCTTTGCAATTGAATAACCAACCTCTTCCAAGGGCATCAGTACACTCTGTCAACATCAAAAACCAGAATGTTTTTTTTTCCTTGCATAAAAGATATGTTTGCAAAGGAAAAGTCTGTAATTCTTTTTATAGTTTTTTAAAAAAGGACTGGTTACTCGTCAATTGTGGAATGATTAAACAGATTGTGGAACCCCATCATTTCTGGGGTATGAGAAATGATGTATAGAGAGAATTCAGAGAAGTATGGAAAGATTAATGTGAATGGATGCAAAGGGAAAGGCAGTATTGATTTGACGTACACAATGACTACAACAGTGTGAAAGGAAAAAGTGAAAAAGAATCAAAACTAAATTCAGTGAATTGTAACAACCAAGGTTGAACCCCAAGAAGAGATAGTAGAATACACGTCTCTCCCTTCTTTGCAGAGATTGGGATTTTTGGTTCCCACATGCCTAGAATGTCCTCCCTCCTTATTTCTATTTCATAGTGTTCTCTCTGTGCGTCTCCATCTCATTCTCCCTTCCTTCCTCCCTCCCTCTCTCTCACTCTTTGCTTAAAAGATGCTTAAAATGAAGCTCAGACACCATGTTCTCCATGAAGCCTTTCATGTCCCCCTCAACTGCTAGTGTCGTCCCTCCCAAATTGCCTCATTCTTACCCCCTTTGTATAAGTATAAAATATAGTGTATGCTGACAGACTTGCCTTCTCTGTTAGTTTTGCTGAAATGTTATTTGAGGGGATTCTTTTTTATTTGTTGTTACAACGGATGATCTCTGAGTTGGGGAGGGAGAGAAATGTTTTGAGTTGGGAAATGAAAGTGATGTAAAAATATACTTTTAATACTGTTTAATATCACTTGGTGTATTAATGATGAATTATTCATAATTAATATATTGGTGATTAATTATTAATATCATAATATATTGTTTTATTATTGTTTAAGTCTACACCTTGAGAGGGGAAGATCCTCATTTGCACCTTAAGGCCCATTAATAACAATCTGCATCCTTGTCCAGTTTAAGGCACCATGCTACTGTCCATTTATTTTTTTGATGTTGTTGTTTTAAAAACTTTTTTTTGTTTATTAAAGCTTTTTATTTACAGAACATATGAATAATTTTTCTATATTGACCTTTGCAAAATTTTTTGTTCCAAATTTTCCCCCTCCTTCCCCCTAACCCCTCCCCCAGATGGCAAGCAGTCCAATACAGGCTAAATATGTTAAAATATATGATAAATCTAATATGTGTATACATATCTATACAGTTATCTTGCTGCACAAGAAAAATCAGATCTAGAAATAGAAGAAAAAAACAATCTAAGAAGGAAAACAAAATGCAAGCAAACATTCACAGAGAGCATTAAAATGCTATGTTGTGGTTGTCCATTTGTTTTTAACACAGTGCCCATCTGTGGGTATTTTTTAGTCCATCCATTCTGACCTCTTTTAATCACATCATTGGAAAATTTGTCTCTGTCTCTTTTTTTCAGAGCTCAAATGAGTCTTTTCCCCTTGAACCACTGCTTCTTGTAACAGATGCATCAAGGAGAGCAGAGAGTCATTGGCAATGACTCTGAAATGCCCAGAAAGCCTGGATGCATTGCCAGGTCAAGATTCTTCTTCATAAGCTAGAAAGGTTTGGGGTATTGATCATAAAACTGTACCTGAGAGATAGGTTGTTCCTTGGTATCCATGATGACATAAAAATGTCAGAGTCTATTTGATATCACTTTACAGATGGGGGAACTGAGGCTCATGGAGATTGAGTGACTTTCCAAAAGTCCAACATCTAGTAAGAGGCCAAAGTGAGATTTGAACCTGGGTCCTCCAGCTCCAGAGTCAGGCTGTCACATCATTCCTATGGGATGCTATAACTTAATTTAATTTTTTTTAATAGCAGCTTTTTATTTTCAACATTTACCCTTGCAAAACCTTATGTTTCAAATTTTTCTCCTTCCCTTCCTCCCTCCCTCCTCCTCTCCCCAAGTAATCCAATATAGGTTAAAAATGTGCAATTCTATTTTCACATTGATTATTGTAGTTTAATTTTCATTCTCTCTCTGATCAGCAATTGCTTTCCTTTGCCCATTAAGTAATCCCCCCCTCTGTTAGCAAAACTAACAGAGAAAGCAAGTCTGCCAGCATAAGTTATATTCTATACTTATACAAAGGAGGTAAGAATGAGGTCATTTGGGAGGGACGACACTAGCAACTGGGAGGGACATGGAAGACTTCATGGAGAAGATGATAACTGAGCTTCATTTTAAGGGATGGAGAGGATGGGGAGAGAGACAGGGAGGGAGAATGAGATGGAGATATATATAGACAGAACACTATGGAATAGAAGTAAGAAGGGAGAGCATTGTGGGCATGTGGGAACCACTTAAATTCTAAATATGAGGCTAATATACAAAATATGAGATTAAAAATGAGGCAGAACAAAATAAATATTTCATTAGTAGAAACAGAAAGAGCACAGTAAGGGTTCCAATATTTTTAGCATTAGCAGAAGAATATTAGCAACATGGTGTAGAATGGAGTAGAGCGCCAGAAAGGGCATCAGGAAGTCCTGGGTTTGAATCCTGTTTCAATACTTCCTATCCACATGCCTCTTGGAAAATCACCTAAGCCTCTGAGAGGGTTTTTGCTTTTTAATTTGGAGGCTAGAGCCCTTTCCCAGCTGTTATACAATTGGTGTGAGTGGGCAGGTAGCTGGAACAGTAGTGTATATCATATATGTACCCTGGCACATGTGCTCGCCCCTACATGGGCTGACCCACATCCTCACAACAGCCTATTTCCAGGTTCTGTTACTCAGGTAACCTTTCCTGGGTTCTGGGATCTGCCTTCCAGCCTCCTGCTTCGTGCTTGTGACGGGTGCCAAAATGACACCAGTGTTTGGATGCAGCCCTAAAATCCCTATAAGATGAGGAAGTTGGACTAGGTGGCCTTTAGTGCATGAATGTAATAGAATATTACTTCTCTAGAAGCATGGGAAAGTAGAGACAGGAAGTAAAGGAAGAATAAACTTAGAAAAAGTAATGTTCATTTGTTTCAATTGTGTATGACTTTCTGTGATCCCATTTGGGGTGTTCATGGCAAAGATAATGGAGCAGTTTGCCAATTCATTCTCTACCTCATTTTACGATGAGGAAACTGAGGCAAAAAGTGTTAAGTGGCTGAGTTACACAGCTAGTAAGTGTCTGAATGGAAATTTATCCATTCTGAATAGAGTGGATTGAGTACAGTGAATGCTGTATCACCTAGTTGCTCCATAAATGTTATAGAAAAAAATTTTTAATGTCAATAAACGCTTTAAAAAATAAAATCAAAACGAAAAATAAAATTAAAGTCCCATCCTCTAGAAGCTGTTTTCTGTCCAGTGGCCCACACCTGATTTTAGCTTAATCCCACAGCAGTTGTGCCTTCAGCTCAGGTCTACTTTCAGTCTGTGTGCAAAGTTGTAAGCTGGGCACAACTTATTCAAGTGGAATATCAACTGCCCCTATTGCAAAGGAAGATACCCTACCTAAGTCCTCATGGGGCCAGGCTAGGTGAGAAAAGGGGCCCTCGGTCCCGCCCCCACCCCCAGGGATGCATGCAGAGCAGCAGCCTGCTTTGGGGGCCATGCATGCCCCAGTCCAGCCCTGCCTCTGGACTGACAGAAATTGGGTTCTGGGTTCAACTTCTGCCTTCCAGGCCTTTTGCAGGCCACCAGTTGCAGTTGTAAGAGCCTGTCAATAACATGAAATAAGACCTAAGCTCTGAAAGAGATGAGTCTTTGGAGGCCTCCCATAAATCAAGCTCTTCCTTGTGTTTGATACAGGATGTGGCCAACCAGACTCTAGCCCCATCCTTGCAAGGGATGGCTTCTGTCTTTGGGTCTTGAAAGGAGAACGTCGAAAGGACGACGTACATGAATTGTAAGACCTACTTGAGTAGTTAGCTTTGATTTGGGGTGACTCTGGTATAACTCATTCTAGATACTGACTAGAAAACTACAGGGGAAAGACCCCATCCTCTTTTTCAAGAGAGAGAAAAAGGAGAGTCAGAGAGACACACAGAGACAAAATCAGAGACAGAGACATAGAAAGACACACAGAGAGACAGAGAGAGGCCCAGAGAGACACACAGAGAGAGACAGAGAAAGAGAAAAGAAGAAGAGAGAGGGAGAAAGGAAAGATAGAGACATACAGAGAGACAAACATACAGGCAGACAGAGACAGAGAAAAGGAGAAAGAGAGACACACACACAGAGAAACACAGAGAGAGAGAAGAAGAAGAGAGAGAGGGAGAAAGGGAAGATAGAGACACATACAGAGAGACAGACAGGCAGACAAAGACAGAGAAAGGGAGAAAGAGAGAGAGACACAGAGAGGGGAGAAAGGGAAGATAGAGAGACACACAGAGAGACAGACAGGCAGACAGAGACAGATACAGAGAAAGGAAGAATAGAGAGGCACACTGAGAAAGAAACAAAGAGAGAAGAGAGAGGGGGAGACAGACAGACAGACAGAAATAGAGACAGAGAGAGAGAGACAGAGACACAGAGAAACAGAGAGATGGAGAGAGAGGAAGAGACAGAGACACACAGAGGGAGAGGAGAGAGAAGGAGAGACAGAGAGAGACAGAGAAAGGGAAAAAGAGAAATTTAGAGAGACACACAGAGAAACAAAGAAAGAAGAAGAGAGGGAGAGAGACAGAGACAGAGAGACAAAAATGGAGACAGGGAAGAGCAAGAGACAGAGAGACACAGAGAGATGGAGAGAGAGGAAAAGACAGAGACACACACAGAGAGAGAAGAGAGATGGAGAGACAGATAGAGACAGAGAAAGAGAGATAGAGAGACAGAGAAACAAAGAGAAAAAAAGAGAGGGAGAGACAGAGACAGAGAGACAGAAACAGAGACAGAAATGAAGACAGAAAGAGAACGAGAGACAGAGACACGGGGGGGGGAGACACACAGAGAGAGAGAGAGAGAGAGAGAGAGATATGGAGAGACAGAGACACACAGAGAGAGAAAGAGACAGAGAAGAAGAGAGAGGGAGAGACAGAAACAAAGAAAGAGACAAAGAAACAGAAGGAACATTTGATCTTGTTAAAGAATCATAGGGGATATGGCAAGAGTGCTGAAAAGGATGCTTGGGGTGAAGTGCCTTCAAAAACCACCTGTGGGGCAGAAGGCTAATTACTTAATTTCTTTAAGCTTCAGGCACTTCTGTAGGACTCATCTGGCATCAGTGCAGAGGCTAGATAGATAAATATGTCAGACATATGTGCGTGTTGTCATGATAGATTAAGATGGCTAATTCACACGTGGCACTGATGGGTACATCTGGCCAGATGCCAGACTTGTTTCTCTCCAAGGGTGGCTGCAATTTCTGCTTTGAAGGGGAGCAGGATGAGGGCTGTGACTGGGCAACTGTTCCTCCCCTCAACTATTTCTAGGAGGAATATATCATCTCAAATATCTATAAGTCTGGGGACCACAATGCTTTGGGGAAGGAGACCTAGGATACCTCCCACACACAGGGGGAAAAGTTGGGTTAGCATGATATCACCATCTTCCCCCCGAACTCTGGTTACTGGAAACACCATCATAGGGAACAGTGAGTAAATCCATTTATCCAAGCAAAATAGTAAACAAAAGTTGAGAGGTTGTACAGATTAGAACAGATCGGAGAAGAGAAGCAAGAGAAAACTTTCAGCTCAGTTGAGGAAAAGGGAACTGTCTTAGGGGAACCCTCTCTCAGTTGTTTCAGGAGTAGTACTCTCTGGATGTCATTTATTAAGTCTTTAGTATGTACTAGACCCTGTGCTAAGCAATTTAAAAACAAACAAATCTATCATCTCTGCCCTAAAGGACCTTACATTATAGCCAGAGCAATAGGGGCTGCTACAAGCATAGTGCCATGAGATGGAGCTGATGTCTAGGAAGTGAGACAGGAGCCTGGCTCACCTCTGAGGCAGGAGTGACCTAAAGCATCATAGGAAAGAACTTAGAAGGTCATTTAATCTAACCCCTCCATTTTACAGATGAGAACAACAGAGGACCTGGGCTCCTACTCGAGCTCTACATTGCCCTCTCTGTGTGACAATGGGCAAGGCAAACCCTACTTTTTTTGTAGGAAAATGTGCCTAAAGTGACCCCTAAGGTCCCTTCAATTCCAAATGTGTGATTTTATAGCCTTCTGATCACAGACAGATGAACTGAGATCATGGATACAGAGCTAGGAAACTAGCTTCAGGAAATGGGAGTCCGGAAGGTTACATGATGTGCCCAAGGTCACACAGGTAATAAGCATCAGAGCTGAGATATAATAATAATAATTAATAATAATAATAAACATTTATAGTGCTTACACTGTGCTAAGTGCTTTACAATTATTATCTCATTTAATCCTCACACCAACCTGGGAAGGTAGGTGCTGTTATTATCCTGATTTTATGGTTGGGGAAACTGATAAATAATAATAATAGAATAACATGGCATAGCATTTACTGTGGGTCAGGCATTGTATCAAGTACTTTACAAACATTCTTTCCCTCCCTTCCTTCCTTTCCTCCTTTCTTCCTTTCCTCCTTTTTTTCTTCTCTCCCTTCCTCCCTCTCTCTCTCTCTCTCTCTCTCTCTCTCTCTCTCTCTCTCTCTCTCTTTCTCTCTCTCTCTCTCTCTCCCTCCCTCCCTCCTTCCTTTCTTGCTTCTTTTCTCCCTCCCTCCTTCCTTCCTTCCTTCCTTCCTTCTTTCCTTTCTTCCTTCCTTGTTCCATCCCTCACTCTCTCACTCCTTCCTTCCTTCCTTTTCCTTCTTTCCTTCTTTCCTTCTTTCCTTTTTTTTCTTCTTTTCTTCCTTTCTTCCTCTCTCCCTTTCTCAGTGGAATGGAAACTCCTTGAGGGCAACTGTTTTCTCTTCTGCCTTTATGTCCCTCAGGGCCCAGTTAGAATTAGTATAATGGATTGAATCAGCAGAAAGACCCACATTTTGTATGGTTCTATAAACCAAACTAGCCCCATGCTTTGGGCTACTGACTTAATCTCTCAGCGTGCTATGGTGGCAAAGCTCTAAAACTTTTAGTCTCTGAAACTACAAATAATAGAATAGTCCTGAATCTGCCTTGGTAAAGGGAGTTTGCTTACTTGGAACTTCTTATATAAATAAAATCACAAGCTTAAACATCTCTTTGCCCCCCAAATAATAATAAGATTTAAAGTCTTTTTTTTTTTTTAATGGCAGGAAAAGGAGCAGCTAGGTGGCGAAGTGGACAGAGCACCAGCTGTAAAATCAGGAGGAACTGAGTTCAAATTTGACCTCAAACACTGGCTGTGTAACCCTGGGCAAGTCACTCTAATTGCCTTAGCCAAAAAAAAAAAAAAAAAAAAAAGCAGGGAAAAAAATAAGCTTCCAGTAATAAGAAATTGATAAATACTTGTGGAAGGGAGGAAGGCTTTAGTGAAGTTCTGCCATATTCCTCAGGGTGGGAGTAAGGGGCAGGAGCTTTGCAGACCTGAATGTACACTGACAATGGCTGAATTCTGACCGGGACACCAGAGCACCAGGGCAGAGCCCCCTCCCCTGGAGGAGGGGGGACTGCCACCTCCCTAGCTCTGTGCTTTGTGCTCCTATTAAAAGGGAGTAAGAGGCACTGTTCATTTTGACAGTCTTCCCACCTGGTGGCTGATAGAGAGGCTCCTGGTCTGCTAGAAGGGCTGGCTCTGGAATAGACTAAAAGGTGATTTGTATTTTCCTGTGGTCAGAAACAGCCTCAACCATACAGGGGCCTCTTTCTGTCAGAGTTGAGCTGGCGAAGAGAGCAGAACTGAACATTTATCTAGAAGTCTGTGGATCCAGAGAACCTTCTGTTCAGACTTTTCCAGGGTGGGGAGGGAGCAGCAGCCCTGAGTGCCTGGAACCTGTGCCCAGTAGCTTGACATCATAGGATTTGGCTTGGCCTCTTGTCAGTGGCAGTGGGACATGGCAGGCCAGAAGGAGGTAGCCAAGTCAGAACAGGCAGTCCCATCAGATACAACCCCTCCACCCTTAAAGTCCCTTCTCCCATTGCTGAATTTACAGATTACATTGAGTCCAATCCCCTTGGAGGCAAGGTCTGCCTTTGCCTTTTTTGTATGCCCAGTGTGTGGCGTGGTGCCTGGCACACAATAATACCTTAATATATGCTTGTGGACTTGCTTTGATTTGACAGACTAGAAGGAACAGTGAGGGAATCATATAACAAAAGAAAGACAGTAGCAAAGGGGCAAAGTGAATAGACTGTAAGTCCATAAGACTTGTTTTTGAATCCTATCTCTGTATCCCTGGGCAAGCACTTAATTTCTGTCTGCCTCAGTTTCTCTTCTGTAAAATGGGCTTTTACAGATATTATAATTATTATTAAGAATAATAATAGCTTACATGTCTGTAAAAACAGCTGAACTGGTGTATAATGTTTTATAGTTTTGGTAAACTCTCTATAAACATTACCTCATCTATTCCTTATAAGAGCCCCTACTGAAGCAAGCAACATAATCATTGCAAGAATCATAAACCCTCGATTGTCTCATCAAATAAACAGAAATGTACTCTGTGTGTGTGTGTGTGTGTGTGTGTGTGTGTGTGTGTGTGTGAGGGCCAGGTAGGGTATCCAGAGTATCTTACATCTCATTCTATAAAAGTCAACTGTATCACAAATTTGATATAAAACTTAATTGTTCTCAAAAAGAAAATAAAAAAATAAAAAAACTTAATTACTCTCATTATTAACACTGATTAAACACTTGCCAACTTTGTTTACTGTCCTAGAATCTTCTGTATTAATTTTAAATTTTTATTTCCCAGTGGTTAGGTATATAAGATTATAAAGCTCAATCCAGAGGAGACTTCAGGTACCATCTAGTTCAAGGCATTAGAACAGATGAGCTCTGAGGTGCTTTACTCAGTCCTAAAGTCTGCCTAGAGATGGTGGAAGTTGAGGAAGACCTAAGATTAGGGACAGAGATCTTGGTCACATAGGATGAGAGGTTTGGAACTAGAAAGGTTCTTCATCTAGTCCAACCCCTTCACTTTACAGAGGGGGAAACTGAGTCTTATAGGAATAAATATTTTACCCAAAGCTGCAAGTGACAGATCTGAAACCAAAACATACTAGCTCATGTTATGTCTCCAAACCCAGCGCTTTAATCACTACAATCCTTTCTGTCAAGGAACTTCCATATTAATCAGCTGAGAGAGTTCACTTTGCAGATTAGGAAACTGAAGCCCAGAGAAACGAAATGACCTGTCCATGTGGCAAGTGGCAAAACTCCAGGTTTTCTGATTTTCCATCCAGCACTCTCTGTGGGACAGATGGCATTCTTATAACAGCCACCGCCACCAGCTCTCTGGATCTCCTGGCCCATCTGTTGGCATGGTGTTGGCAGCTGCACCGGCTTCCTCTCCTGTCACACTGTGGCTGTGACTCATTCCTTGTCTGCTCCCTCCCTCCCCACCTATCCTATTACTACCTGAACACAACAGGCTTCCTTCATTCCATCCCTGCTCCCTGGACTTAAGCGTCCTCTTCACTTTCTTGTTTTTCTTCCAAGCAGACTGAAACACTGGCTGAGTGTCCCGAAGGCTGGGTTCAGCTTTTCCACCAACACCCCCCTCCCCCTTTCCCTGGAGGAGTTTCACTCCCTAAGCACCACCCTGAAAGAGGGACCACAAAGGAAACACTGTCCAGTGGAGAATGCAGACTCCAGTCTCTCCCCATCAGTCTCAGCTCTCTTAAGTACCCTTCACACAAGTCTCAGCTTTGGGTAGCAAATTGTATGGGCAGTGATGAGAGAATGGAGGCAGTATGTACCCTTGAGCAGAAAAGGGGGTTACCTCTCTCTCAACTCTCTCTTAGTTGGCCCAATACCTTGAGGTGGAGATTCCTGTGGCTGGGTTTTTAAGAATTATTGAGTATGCTGAGGAGAGGGTAATCCCACAGGAGACCTTTGCCTTCAAAACTGAATCCCCATCTTCTCTCTGGTTTGAATAGGATATAAATACCTCCTTGTACATTTACCTTCTGTCTCCAATTACAAATAAATATTTGTAAAGAGGATAGGAAAGGGAGGGGTAGAAACATTCCTATAGTGCCCACTGTGCCCTCAGAAACTATGCTAAAACACCTTTTACAAATGTTATCTCAAATGGTCTTTAACAACTACCCTCTGATGTAGGTTGTATTATTATCCTCATTTTACAGTTAAGGAAACTGAGGCAAGTAGATTAAGTGCTTTGCTCAGGTCTTGCCCAGGGTCACATTACTTGTAAATATATGAAGTTGCATTTGAACTCAGGTCTTCCTTCAAATAGTCTATCCATCATGCTTAGCACAGTGCTTGGCACATAGTAGGCACTCGGTACTTGTTTCTTCCCTTTATACCTATGCTGCCAAAGACTCTGGACTTATCTGAATTATACCTCACTCAAGAGGTAGACATTATTTCTGAGGCTTGTTGTACCCCAGCCTAAATATTTACTCTAGGAAATCTGGAGGGGTTTCTTGCTATGTAGTTTGATTTCTTTGGACCTGTTTGATCCTTTATAAAGTGAAGAGGTTGAGCTCCATGGCCCCAAAGAACCCATCAATTCTTAAATCCATGATCTAGTGCTCCCAGGGTCTCTATCATTGCAAAATCTGCTGCCAACCAATTTCTGGGCTAAGCGGAATGAGTGAGAAAGCTGAGGACCAGCCCTTGAAACTTTCACCTGACTGCTCTAAGGTACCCATTACCAAAGGGATTCAAGACTGGGGGAAAGGAAGGAATAGGAGAGAGAAGACTCTGTAAATGCAAAGAATAGCAAAAATTCGTTCTGCTGTAGTCATGTGTATCCTCAGCATAGGGAAAAATCCAAGGCAAAAAAAAAATATGCTCCATCTCTCCCCCTTTTCACTTTCCCTTTTTTGGCCTCTATGTGGTAAAAAAAAAAAAAAACATTTAAAACCTCTTTTTAAATTTCTTTCCTCCCCACTTAATAGTATTTTTTTTCCAATTACATTTAAAGATAGTTTTCAACAGTTATTTTGGTAAAGTTTTGAGTTCCAAAGTTTTTCTTCTTCCCTCCCCCTCCCCAAGAAAGCAAGCAATGTTATAGGTTATACATGTACAATCATTTTTTAGTTTCTTTAGAAATATCAAGAAACAATATTGCTCTGAAAAGCCCTCTCCAAAGTCCTTGGAAAAGGTGGAGCACATAAAGGCCTTTTTTAGGGTAATGAATTAAGGATGATAATCAAATTTAACTCTTCTCTTTGTCACCTCCACAGCTAGGTGGTGCTGCAATGGATAGAACACTGGGCCTAAATCAGGAAACCTCATTTTTCTGAGTTCAAATGTGAGTTCAGACACTTACTAGCAGCTGTCTAACCCTGAGCTAGTCACTTCACCCTGTTTGCCTCAATTTTTTCATCTGAAAAATGATTTGGGGAAGAAAATGAAAACCACTCCAGTATCTCTGCCAAGAAAACTCCAAATGGTGTCATAACAACTTAGTCATATCATCACCTCCTCCTGAACTGAAGAGATAGGCCCTAGGATAGACCCTTCTTTGAGAAAGGATTAAAATATTATTGGAAGGAGAAAAATTTTTTCCAATAACTTCAATAAATCATATGAATAAAAAATTATTTTTAAAAAAAGAAGGAAAGAAAAAAGAAATTGTATGCTTTGGTCTGCATTCAGATTCCATCCTCTTTCTGGAGGTAGATAGCATTTTTTATCATGAGTCTTTTGGGATTCTCTTGAATGAATCACTGTATTGCTGAGAATAGCTAAGTCTTTCTCAGTTGTTCATCATACAATATTGCTGTTACTGTGTATAGTGTTCTCCTGATTCTGCTCATTCCATTCTGCACCACTTCATGCAAGTTTTTTCAGGTTTTTCTGAAATTATCCTGCTTGTCATTTCTTGTAGCACAATTATATTCCATTCTAATTATATACTACAACTTGTTCAGCCATTTCCCAATTGATGGGCATTTTTTCAATTTCTGATTACTAGGCAACACAAAGAGTTATTATAAATATTTTTCGTACAAATAGGTTCTTCTCCCCACCCTTTTAAAAAAATCTTTGGGCTACAATCTTAATAGTGGTATTGTGAGATCAGAGGACATACACAGTTTTATGGGCCTTTACAGCATAATTCTAAATTGTTCTCCAGAATGGTTGGATCCATTTACAATTCCACAACACAGGGTCCCAGTTTTCCCATATCCCATCCTACATTTATTATTTTCTTTTTCTGTCATATTAGCCAATCTGAAGTGGTAGTTCAAAGTTGTTTTAATTTCCATTCTTTAATCAATAGTGATTTAGTACATCTTTTCATATGATTATAGCTAGTTTTGATTTTTTTGTCTGGAAGCTGCCATTTATATTCCTTTACTATCAATTGGAGAATGAATTGTATTCTTATAAATTTGACTCCATTCTCTATATATTTGAGAAATGAAACCTTTATCAGAGATATTTGGTGCAACATTCCCCTTGCCCCTCCAGCTTTCAATTTTCCCTTCTAATTTAGGTTGCATTGGTTTTGTTTGTGTAAAACCTTTTTAATTGAATATAATAAAAAAAATTATCCACTTTTCATTTCAAAATGTTCTCTAACTCTTGTTTGCTCCTAAATTTTACCCTTACCCAAAGATATGACAGGAAAACTACACACTGATCTTTAAATTTATTTATAGTGTCATTCTTTGTCTAAATCATGTAAACATTTTGACCTTATCTTGGCATACAGTTTGAGATATTAGAAATCCAGTCATTCTACACAGGGCTCCTTCTCTCCCTTCCGACTTCTTCACTTTATACCTTTCAGAGGGTTTTGGATGACAGTGAAAATCAGGAATGTCCATGATGGGGAGGAAGGGAAAAAGGAATCAAAAGCTTTAGGGAGGGCACCCAAACTTCTCTGTGGGAGGCTTAGCTTCTGAGGTTGAGGGAAGGGATAAATATTCTCCTGAGTCGGAGATTGTCTTGGGTCATAGTTTGTTCATGCCATAGCTATGGATTGGGATGGTGGGAGGTTCTAGAGGTACAGCTGAGAGCAGATTAAGAACGTTTCATTCAGTATATTCAGGGACCACTAAGTATAGAATTCAGTTTAGGTACTATGGTCAAACAGAGAATACTGTCTCTAGGGGTGAGGATAATAATCAATAAGAGCTAATATTTATAAAGTTAAGATTTGTAGAGACTATATTTATTATTTCATTTGAGTCATATAGGGAGAGAGATTCAAGGCATGACTTTCCTAGTTATTCTCTGTGTAGTGGTAGGCAAATCACTTTATAACCTTTCTGGTCTTCAGTTTCCCCACTTGTAAAAATAAAGGGGTTGTCCTACAAGATTTTTGAGTTCCCTTCCAGCTCTAGGTTATGATCCTTTGATCCTCAAATAATTCTGGGGAAAAGGGATTGCAGATTTTACTGCCATAATTTTGCAGATAAGAACACAGAGGGGCAGAGAGGTTGCTTGCAGAGGTCACACAGCCAGTCAAATCTCAAAGGCAGCATTCCTAGATCATCTTAGATTTGAAGTTCGGAACTTATAAGGATCTTAGAATTCATTTAATTTGACCTTTTTCTTTTATAGATGAGGAAACTGAATCCCATAAAAGTTTGCGAAGGTAGCAAGTAGTAGAGCCAGAATTTGAATCCAGGTCCAAGACTCTGTCCACTATGTCACACCACCTAGCCATTGCCTTGCTGAACACACCCATCTCTAAACAGAGCTGACAAAACTACCAGAAACCAGTCATTCTCTATGTATTCATTCAAGAAACATTTATTTAGCACCTACTGAGTACAAGGTTTATCTGAACAAGTTCAGTAGCTTCCAGTTTAAAATATCTTTTAAATTTCTCATGCCATTCTATTTGTCTCTATCAGTTTCCTTAGATGTTGAAGAAAATGACATCTTTCTAGTCAAATCATTAAACATTTATTAAGTACTTATGTAACAGGCTAAAGACAGTAGGTGCTTTCATGGAACTTATAGTTGGGAGGCAGAATTGGAACCAGAGGTGACAGCGCCAAATCCTATCCCCTTACCACCCAGGTAGGACAAGCCATCTCAGTGCCTTGGAGCACCACAATTAGGGGCCTGACCAAGGACCCTGTAATTGTGTCATCTGAAGGAAAACAACTAATGTGTTACAATAGAAATATCCATATTGAATAATCATAGAGTCCCTGCTGGGAGCTATGATTGATTAAAGGTCCGGGAAGCATGAAAAGCTGAAGGCAGGTTTTCATCAGATAGATAATTAAGACAGGTTTCTGTCATCCTCATTATTTTCCTTGTTAATTAGTTTCTCTTCCCCACAGCCACAGCTTCAGTTTCCTGTCATTAGCAAAGCAACACTATAAAACCAGAGAAACTTCAGAGAAGTGATCTCATATCAATATCAGTGCCTGGCTTTTAATCAAGGGGGATTCTGGGACTCATATCTGATGTGCATTTGGGGACAAGGGAAGGAGAAAAGCAAACCCCTGAGCCAGGGACTGCAGGGAGTGGTGGTGAAAAGAAGCCCTGGATTTGGGATTAGAAGAACTACGCTGGAGTCACACAGGTAACAAGCAATCTAGGCAAGATCTATGAGAACCTGGGCAAATGTCACTCACACAGGATGAAAAAGTTAGGGCCTGAGGCAACTAGGTGGTACAGTAGATAGAATATTGATCTTAGAATCAGGAAATCCTGATTTTGAACTTTGTCTCATTTTTTTCTTCTGTAAAATGGGGATAATGTCACTTACCTCATAGGGATGTTGTAAGGATCAGATGAAATTACATATGTGAAATGCTTGGCAAAGCACTGTATACATGCTAGTTATTATTATTGATAAAATGAAAAAAATTCCTGATCTCAAGTAATTTTGAGAGTATTAGGGCCAAGAGATGCTCCCTGGTGAATTAGGGTAAAAATTAGAGCCAGTTATTTTGACTTTTGGCAATGTGGTACAGTGAGGAAAGAGTGCTGTAATTGGAGTCAGAGGACTTGGGCTCTCTTTCCTGCCGGTGAGGCCCAGGGAAACCATTTCCTCTTTTTGGGCCTCAGTTCCTCATCTGCAACCCTAGGTGGCCTCTCAGGTCCCTAACTCTAAATCTGTCTGTAAGAAGTAGAGTTGAAATGTCTATTCAAAGGACATTGCCTAAATGAAATCATGAATGTCCTTTTTGCTGAGGTGAAAAAGGGATAGTACTATAACTTCTGAGAACTGCAAAAACCTTCAGCCAAACAACCCATGTTTTTTTTTTAAAGAAATTTTTATTGATCTTTTGGTTTTTTTATATCCCCAAAATTTGTCCCATTATCTCCTCCATCCTTGCCAAAAAAAGAAAGAAAGAAAGATCAACATAACTGATCAATATATCACAACATTTGAAAATAAATGCAGTATACTACAATGGTAAATCTATCAATCAATCAACATTTATTAATGTTGATTTGCTAAGCACTATACTAATTGCTTGAGGGCACAAAAAGAAAGGCAGAAAACAACTCTTGTCCTTGAAGAGCTGACAGTCTAATGATTTTTTATTTCAATAAAGGATGGGAATGGGAGAATAGCTTCTTATATCTCTTCTTTTGAGTCATATTTGTTCTTTATAATTTTGCAACATGAAATTTAGATTTTTTGGTGTATGTGAGGTTAATTCCATTTCCATTGTTGTAGTCATGCATACTATTTCCTTGCCTCTGATTCCTTTGCCCTGCATTATTTATGTAGATTTTTTTCATCTTTTCTATATTCCTCATATTTTTTTAATAGCACAGTAATGTTCCTTTGCAAATAACACAATTTGTTTAGCCATCCCCCAATCAATAGGCATTGATTTTGTTTCCAATACTTTGCTAGTGGAAAAAGTGCTGCTATCAATATTTTGGTGTATGTGGGTATTTTTTTTCTTATTAATGGCTTTCTTAGGACATAAGCCTATTAGTGGAATCTCTAGTTCAAAGGGCATGACCATTTTAGATCCTTACTTAGCATAATTCTAGATTGCTTTCCAGAATGATTGTACTGATTCACAGCTCCACTAACAATGTGCCTATCTTTCCACAAACCTGCCAATATTAATAACTCATATACAAATATAGATATATATGTGCTATGTGTATGTATTTATGTTCTGTCAATATCTTAATATCTCTTGAATACCAAATCTTTATCTGAAGAATATGCTAAAAAGATTTTTCCTCTATTCAACAGCTTCTCTAATTCTGTTCAGAAGCATTTCAAGTTATCCACTTTAATCTTTTGTAATTACCTCTATCCTTGGTGTAATTAAGAAAACATCATCTGCTTCTCTTCTAATATTTTTAGTAGTATGGTGCTTAATATTAATGTCATATATCCATGTAGAATGTATGATATAAAGTGTTGGTGTAACAGAAATTTTTTGTTGAATAGGACAGACTAATAGAGGAAGGTTAGTTAGGTATCTAGCAATTCAGTACCAAACAATGATAGAACAATTATTGAGCACCTACTGTGTGTACTACACTGAAAATTGAATAAGACTTGAAATGGAAATCAGGGGCCAAATATCTTGGTTCCAAAGGAATTTCTCAATATAGAAGCAGGCATTTTGTCCTAAAATCAGTTGGCCTCATGTATAATATATAACATCTTGTGTGAATCTTTTTTTTCATGAATTCTGGTTTTGGCTCTCATAACAGCTTACCGTTTGGCCTTAGTCTGAACCTCACTGTCCCCACCTCTATAACGTTCCCTTATAGGTCTGACATTTTACAATATAAACTTTGCAGTTCACAGCCCAAACTTGACTTCACATCATCCATTTTCATATGATGAAAAGCTCCAAAGCAATTTCATAGAGAGGTTAAGCTACGTGTACTTGGAATAGGAGGAAAGGGGAGCAGGGCAACCTATAATACTGGGCATCTGTGCAGGAGAGAGCTCTTAAATACATTTTCAAGCATATGACCTGCATGATAAAAGAAAAGAAAGATTTTACTCCTCTTCTTCCCCCAACTAAAATGAAAACAACCCTTCTCTTCTTCCTCTTCCTCTGCTTTATAGATTATTTAATGAATAATTAGCATCTTCTGCATTTGGTTGATGACTAAAACCATCATTTACCAAAATAGCTCCCACTATCACTAGTGGCACAATGGTGACCTGAAAAATCCATAAGACTTCTATCACAGCTTATCCTCAATAACCCTCATCTAGATCTCACAAACCAAACTTTCACAGCCATGCTCTTTTAAGAATACTCCTTTCCAAAGTCTTATGTACGAAGGTGCCTGGCAGTTGGATCTGGCATGGAGTCAGAAAGACAAGTTCAAATCTTGTCTCTTATCCTCACTCCAGATCCAGTGTTCTATCCACTGTGCTACCCAGCTGTTTTTTCAAATTTTGTTATTCCCCAGTAAACCACATCTCTCCCCTACCATGAATCCTCCTTTATAAGAGAAATATTTAAACAAAAGTCTGCCAGTACATACAGCATCCTGTAACAATAGTCACATAGCCTCTGCATGGAGAAAAGGAAAGTCATCTGGAATCAGGATAGACCATTCCATCGAGCTGAACTCCCCTACATTTTGGTGTTAGTTTTCTTTATATTACTGTGGTTGCTGGATATATTGTTCTCGGTTCTTTATTCTGCATCATTTCATGCAGTTCTTCTTAAACTTTTTTGAATTTCTCATATTTGCTGTTTCTATAGCACAATAATATATAAATACATATAATATAAATATATTCTATATAATATGTATAAATATAACTCCATTCATATACTAGTCTATTCAACCATTCCCCATTTTTGTTTCTTGGAGTTTTTCTGCCACGAAAAGTGTTGCTATCAGTATTTTAGCATTTATGGGAAATTCTCCTTGGATCAATCTCCTTAGAGTCTAGATATGTAGCTCTCCTTCCCCAAATATTGTATCCAGAACATAAGCTTTCTGAGGGTAGGGACTATTTCATTCTTGTCTTTGTATCTTTGGATACACAAGATTTAGCACAATGTAGAAGTTTAATAAATTCTCGTTGAATCAATTTAATGCTCAGAGATGTCAGAGGAGATGGATCCTGTTGCCTCCTTGTCTCTTGGGAAATGCAAACTGGTGACAGACTCCCTGTGTGAGTTCCCTTTTGTTCTCTAGGGCAGCATGACACAGAAAGGGAAGATGATAGGGGCTAACTAGTCTCCCTCATTTTTCTAATTAGAGAAATAGGGTCCTCAAGATTTGAAAAGACTACCCTCAGTGACAGAAGCCAGCCTGTCTATAGAATCCCTACTTCCAATTTTTTTTGGTGTTTGTGTTATAAGGTACCCTTAAATTGGCAAAAAAAAAATTAATTTATGTATTGCATCTCAAAGTTGGGACTAAACTATCAGGGCCGACACTGGTAGAATTAATCATCTTTTAGGGTTTCTTTCTAGTCATTACTGAATGGCGCTGTGTTGCACAGAAGGCTGAACCCAGAGTTAGACCTCAGTTCAAATTTAACCTCAGATTTTTATTAATTGTTTGACTGGGCAAGTCACTGAATTTGTCTGCCTTAGTTTCCTCAACTATAACATAGGGTTAATAATAGCACTTATCTCCAAGGATTGTGAGAATTAAATGAAGTAATATTGAATAAACATAAATATTTATATCATTACAATAATATGAATATTTAATAAATATTTATAGCGTTACAATAATATGAATATTTAATAAATATTTATATCATTACAATAATATAAATATTTAACAAATATTTATATCATTACAATAATATAAATATTTAATAAATATTAAATTCACATATTATAATAATATAATACATAAATATTTAATTTTAAAAAATCTTTAGCACATTCCTGTAACATTGTGTTTAATAAATGTTTGTTCTCCCCTTGTTAAATTGTTTTCAATTATGTCCCACTCTTGGTGAGCCCATTTGGGGTTTTCTTGGCAAAGGTATTAGAGTGGTTTGCCATTTTCTTCTCCCCTTCCCAGGGGTTATTGTCACACTCATGTCATAAGAAATTGGATTCTTTTCTTTTGTGAGTTATAAGTTGCCTTCTGAACTACTAGAAATGGTAAATGTGGTTGGCTAATGTTGACATCTGTCACATTTTCTTGGAAAGGTCAGTAGTCATGTGTTTATAGATAGCTAAACCTGGTCTCAGTTGACTGGCTAATGTTATTTCCCTTAATCCCCCTCTTTAGTGCTCTTCTTCCTCAAACTATTGTTTGTTGTTGTTTAGTTGTTTTTCATTCATGAACCCATATGGGGTTGTTTTTATTTTTGTTTTTGGCAGAAATACTGGTTTGCCATTTCCTTCTCCAGCTCATTTCGTGGATGAGAAAACTGAGGCAAATAGATTAAGTGACTTGCCCAGGATTATATATACATTTTTAAGTGTCTGAGGCTGGACTTGAACTCACCGTGCATCTTGCAGACTCCAAGTTCAGCACTCCATCCACTGTACCACCTAGTTGCCAAACTACTGTATCTTGTTATTATATGATCCCTCTAGTAGAATGTAAATTGGTTGAGGGCAAGGATTAGTTCATTTTTTATTTTGTGTCCTGAAATACACAATCACATAGTGGTTGCTTAATAAATATGTTCATTGCATCCATTTGTTCCATTTAATGTTTAGAATAGATGTTTTCTCATTTAGCTTCACAGCTTAGTCAAGTATTTTGGTTAATGTTGAGGTTAGCCAGTTACTCAACATAGCCAAGAGCCATATATTACACAGTCCTTTGTGAGTGGTAGGCTTTGCCAAGCTTTCTAGTCAGTGTGCTTGTTACACAGTCATAGTGAAAACAGCTTAAAGTAGCCACCCCTTATAATATGGCACAAGGATCTTCATCATCTGTGACACTCTTCTGCCTTTCCTGTAGATTCTACTGGGCACAATGACCGTTCTTCTATAAATTCGGTGGGAGGAAGGCTCACATCACAGCAGCAAAGTCACATTGATGAAATGAAAGGAATTAATCATAGTGATTTGCCTCTTGAAAATCTATCTGTAGAGGGCTGCTAAAATAAGTGTTTTGGTATTTTTTTTATTATTGTTTCCCCTGGAAGGGAGAATCTGTAAATATACATTTATCTACCTATCTAGCTAGCTAGCTAGCTAGCTGAAGCAATTGGGGTTAAGTGACATTTATTAAAAAAAAATCTGGGGCAGTTAGGTGGTACAGTGGATAGAGCACCAGCTCTGATGTCAGGAGGACCTGAGTTCAAATCAGATCTCACTTAACACTTCCTAGCTGTGTGACCTTGAGCAAGTCACTTAACCCCAAATGCCTCAGGGAAAAAAATTTTTTTTAAAAAAAGGCTAACCAAACTATAAAGGAATTCTGCCATTAATTAGCAGTGTGATCTTTGATAGGTAAATCAGTTTGGGTTTTTTGGGACACATTTTTCTATTCTATAAAATGAGGGTGTTTGATTAAATCAGGGGTTGTACCTTCCATTAATATTCTAGCATTCTAGGATATGGGCTAATAGATAGATGTGTTGAGAAAGAGGCAGATTTAAGTCCTGTCTGAAGCTCAAAGTATCTGTGTGACCATGGGCCTGGCCTCTGATACATGTGGCTCTATGAGACTGGGCAAGTTCCAAATCTCTGCAAAGCAGAGGACCAGACAGAATTGGCAGAGGGAGTTTTCCTGAGTTCCTAATGTCATTGAAATTTCAGGTCGACCCCCCAAAAATGTTATGAAAGTTGTGAGTGAACTTTGATGTTTTTTATCTTGGTTCATTAATTGGAAAGGTCAGCAGTTAGATGGATAAAGGTGGTCTCAGTCATTAACTGGCTAATGTTAACTTTTTTCAGAGTTTCCTAAACTACTCTGTAATTATGAATCTGGGTTTATGTTGAATTCTCCTTGTAGGATGACATTTCTTTGAAGGCAGGGACTTTTATTTCTGTCTCTGTATCATATGGTGTCCGGCACATGGGGCACTGAGGCAGTTGCTTGTTGGATTGAGTCTAAGATTTCCCAAAGAGCCAGAACAATGAGAGGACTTCTAGATCCCCTTCATATCTCTGTTGTCCTCAAGCTGGACTGAACCTGGTACTCTAGAACCAGAGACTCTGAGACCAAGAGCAGCTAGTCTGTGCTAACGGCAATACTCACCACATCCGCTGCACCACCATGCCCCACCCCTCCCAAGCCACATCCAACATTCCCCTACTGCTTCTAGCCTCTCAAACTCCAGCAACTTTCTTCATTCACTACATCCCTATGCCCGGACTGAACAGTACGACCATAAAGGCACTGAACCTTCCCTCAACCAATTGCCAGTCAGTATCTTTCTCCTCTCCTCTTCTCTTTTCCCTTCTCTCCCTGTTTCTTCCTTTCTATTCATTCCCTCCTTCCTTTTATTCTTTCTTCTCCCCTCTCTCTTTTCTTCCCCTCCCC
>JAJPUD010004972.1:118316-176048 GCA_023553655.1 Myrmecobius fasciatus | reverse complement strand
AATATGGTGCTGATAGCTAAGCCAGGTAGGGTGAAAACAGAGAAAGAAAACTATAGACCCATTTTCCTAATACATATTGATGCAAAAATTTTAAGTAAGATTTTAGCAACAAGATTACAGAAAGTTATATCCAGGATAACACACCATGACCAAGTAGGATTTATACCAGGAATGCAGGGCTGGTTCAATATCAGGAAAACTATCAGCATAATCAATTATATTAATAACCAAACTAACAAAAACCATATGATTATCTCCATAGATGCAGAAAAAAGCATTCGATAAAATCCAACACCCATTCCTATTAAAACACTAGAGAGTATAGGAATAAATGGGCTTTTCCTTAAAATGATTAGTAGCATCTACTTAAAACCATCAGCAAGCATCGTATGTAATGGAGACAAACTAGAACCATTCCCAATAAGATCAGGAGTGAAACAAGGCTGCCCACTGTCATCATTACTATTTAATATTGTATTAGAAATATTAGCTTTGGCAATAAGAGAAGAAAAAGAGATAAAAGTCTCTCCAGGCCTCTCTGAAATTGTCCTGCTGGTCGTTTCTTACAGAACAATAATATTCCATAATATTCATATACCATAATTTATTTAGCCATTCTCCAATTGATGGGCATCCATTCAGTTTCCAGTTTCTAGCCACTACAAAAAGGGCTGCCACAAACATTCTTGCACATGTGGGGCCCTTTCCTTCCTTTATGATTTCTTTGGGATATAAGCCCAATAGAAGAAATGCTGCTGGGTCAAAGGGTATGCACAGTTTGATAACTTTTTGAGCATAGCTCCAAATACTAGCAATATATTTAACATGAAATTCCAAAAATAACAAATTGTTTAATCATTTATACAATTGCTCTTTGGCTTCTATCTTGAAAAGTTGCAAATACTTTTAATTACAGTGAAAAATTTCTTATAGCTGAACATTAGCTTTTCAAAGTATCTTCCTTTCCCCTATCTTTTTAAAGCCAGAATAAATAAGGTAAATGCCTGCCACCCAGTAGCACCAACAAAGTCTCATTTAAGAAGCCATGGAAAGAAAATAACTCTTGCAAAAAATAGCTATTATCTTCCACAACACCATATGGATTCAAAATTAATTTTTTTAAAATGCCATGGAATTGTAAATAGTATAAAAATTACCTACTTTCTACCACAAACATCACACCATCACTTGCTGGTTGATTTTAATAAGTCCTAAAATCTATTTTGCTTCACAAAGGTCTTGTAGTAATGAGGGGTTGGCCTAAAGAATTCCTGAAGTCCTTGAAATATGGGCATTCTGTAATTTGATGAGGTGTTTTAAAAACAGGCCCTGCCATTTTATGTGAAAACTGCCTTCTAAACTGTACAGTACCACAGAAATACAAGTGTTTTTTAAAGAATGCCATGTTTGGCAACTCTACCTAAATTAATCTACTTATTCAGTGTCACACCATTCAAACTGCCAAGAAATTACAGAGAAAGGAAAAAATAACAAAATTCTTCTGAAAGAATAAAAAGTCAGGAATTTCAAAGGAATTAATGGGGAGAGGGGAATGCAAATGAAAACTATTATAAAGCAGTGGTCATCAAAACCATTTGGTAAGGGGTAGCTAGGTGGCACAGTGGATAGAGTACCAGCCCTGGGGTCAGGAGGATCTGAGTTCAAATCTAGTCTCAGACACTTCCTAGCTGTGTGGTCCTGGACAAGTCACAACCCCAATTGCCTCAGCAGAAAAAAAAAAAAAAAAAAAAAAACACATTTGGTACTAGCTAAGGAGATAAGAGTGGAATAAATTATTTTCACAAGACACAATAGTCAAAGATTATAGTAATTTAGCGTTTGATAAACCCAAAGACTCCAGCTTCTGGGATAAAAACTTACTAATTGAAAAAAATTGCTGGGAAAATTAGAAAACAGTATGGCAGACATTAGGCATTAACACTTAACACCCTATATACCAAGATAAGGTCAAAATGGGCTCATGATTTAGACATAAAGGGTGATATTATAAGCAAATTAGAACATATCACTCAAAAAAAAAAAAATAAGCAAAGCCCTGTGCTTTCCACTAAAGAAAACTTTTTAATATCAGGAGGAACACTTTACACTTGAAAATTATTAAGGAACCTCAATACTTTTTATGTAGGTTGTAGCTATTGATATTTACCATATTAAAAATTAAAAAGTCTTAGCATTCCTATGAAAATAGTCTTGACCTCACAGGCCCTCTGAAACAATTTTTAAGAACATTAGAGGATTCAAAGAGCTCTCACAAAACAGTCTAGTCTGCTCTCAAGGCTCTTCTGATCTAATGGGGAAACAGGTGCCTTAAAGGACAAAATATACTAGAATCTGTTATTACAAGACTTCAGAAGATACAAAGTACTATAACAAATTTGAAGGAAAAATTACTTTCACCTGGAAATATAAGGAAAGGCCTTTTTGGAGAATACTGAAGTATCTGAATTGGATCTGAAAAGGAGACATTTCAACAGATTGAAATAAGAAAAGAGGAATTTTTCTAAACCATTCTAAATATGGTCATGAAAAAAATAGGTGGAGAGAAACAGGAGACAGCAGAATGAGAATAAGGGATACAATTATCAGGATGAACTTACAAGACTATAAATTAAAATATGCCACTGTAATGAAATCACAAATCTAAAACAAAAGAATGTACAATGTATTATGCTCATTAATGAGATGATAAAAATATAAAATGATGACAAAAGTAAAATTTCCCCACATAGCATTCTGAGTTCTGTCAAATTTTCTATTCCCTGACAGAAAAAATTCCTGCTTTTGATGAGAACTAGACTAGTTGCCTTTTAAATATTTCTAACTCCAAGCACAAAGTGCATCTCTTTAAATCACATGTTTAAACAACATGAAACTAACATCTCATCTATCTATCTCGATTTCTCCAAATGAAAAAAAAATGAGAAACATTTTAAGGACACTGATAAGCTGAAGTACATACAGAAGACAATGACCAGAATGATAAGAAGAAACCAAACAACATAAAAGATTAAACAGAGGATATATAAAGTTCAAAAAATAAGACTTGAGGGAAAATGAAAACCATCTTCAATATCTGAAAGGCATGAAAGGATTAGATTTTTTTTTTCCTGTGCCTAAAGGGTAGCGAATTCAGAAAAGAGCAAATTAACATGGGTCAGTGTAAAAAAGCAAAATAATATTCACAATCCCTCATCCCAAGGTTGTTATGAGTAAACTAAGCTATAAAAGGCAAAATAGTAAAGGGGAAAAAATAGTTACTGGAATCTGAAGACCAAATCTCCCTTCTGATATTAACTATGACTCCCTGGTCATATCTAAAGCTTGGGCTTTGGTTTCTCATGTGTAAATTTAGAGGGGTTGAATGGAAGACTTCTAACAGTCCATCCAGCTCTAAATCTACAGTATGATTCTATATAAGCATGTTTATATACTATCCTCCAAGATTTCCCAGAATACTCTGTCCATATTAATCTCTGCCCTTTTTTTTTGAAGTCTTGTTTCCTTATCTGGTCAATAGTCTAATTTAGCATTTAATATTTTTCTGACATTCTCTTCCACTGCCATTTTCACTCTTACTCTCCCCCAACTCAGAAAGAAACCATGCCCACTTTGAGTATTGTATCCATCTATACATACCTTATTTTGAAAACTAGAAGACGCATAATGGAATATATAATTATGATATTGAGGGTAAGGAGACCATGTCCTGTAAGATCTTCTAATTAGGCAACTTAAACTTTCCTAATCTATATACCTTCACTGCACTTTATGAATTGGCTACATATACACAGTGTTCCTCACCATGTCCCACAAGTATTATTATACTTTCCTTATGCTATGAAATCTGAACTATCTCCATTCAACCCTAATTTCCTGCTCATATACTTCCATTACTCCTTCCTAAACCTGTTCACACCAAAACTGTTGGGATGAAATCAAAGCAGTCCATAAAGGAAATTGCCTCTCTTTAAATACTTTCATCAATAAAAGAGTGCTGGGAGCATGCTGGGAGTTGGGGACCCTGCCTGGAATGACAAGGTCTCCACAGGGCCTGACTCCCACCTCCCCCCATGTATTCAAGGCAACATGAAGAAGCCCCTACAGAACTAAGCATTCAGGAATATATTTGGTTAATGATTATCTGCTTAATTTCTGTCCTAGGAGTTCTTAGCATAGCTGTATGTATATATCCATCCATCACAATGAGGTGAGCACGAAGCCCTTCACCCCCAAAAAAGCCCCTTTGTACTTTCTGCCTAAACATGAAAGGTTTCTTTACTAGTGAAGCATTAAACAAACTTAGAGACTGGTAAACTTGGGAAATTGATAGCTTTCCCCAAAAACTCCAAAAGAAATCTTCAGTTACTCCCTCTTGTTTGAAACAATTCCAAATTCAATCAACCTGGTTCTTCACTCTCCTATGCAGAGCTTACATAAATAATGATATGATGAAAAGAACAGTAAACATCAGTGATAGATGGACACATTGGTAGCAAGTAATTCATGGGAAAAAAAGTAAGAGAAGTAGGCCATTGCATGGTTTACTGACCCCTACACAAAACAAGCTATTGTATGAGTGATTAATAAATGGGCTGAGGGAAATAAGTTCTTGAGAAAAAAAATGTTTCTATTCTAAAAAATCTTATGACCATGTTAAAAAATTAAAAAGCATTGTATAAATCTTGGAATAAGTAAATGTGACATTTTTAGAGAAGCTCATGTTCTGCCAGATATGACGTGATGACCACAAGTACATTTACCTTTAGTTAAAGTTTCACTATTGTTATATTGTTTGATGAATTTATTCTGTACATTCTTTTTTTTTTAGAAGCACTGCACCTGGGGTCCTGGGAATTTCTGGGCCCCAAGAAAATCTTGTAATCCTAGCCAAATAATTGTCCTATCTCTAATCAACCCTAACTTTGTAAGACTATAAAAATCACAATCTTTCTTGAATAATTCGAACAAGCTTTTGTCAATAAATCGAACTTGATGACCACACCATAGTGTGTGCTGTCTCTTGTTCCACTTCGCCGACTCCAACCCTCCATTCAAGAAATAGTTCCCTGTGGAGGCTGGACCTCCGCAAAAGAGTTAAGGAGTAGAGGAGGGATACTGTAAAACTCCAATTAACAACCAAAATAGAAATCCTGAAACTTCTTTTTTCGCCCGAGGCAATTGGGGTTAAGTGACTTGCCTAGGGTCACGCAGCTGGGAAGTGTTAAATGTCTGAGGCCAAATTTGAACTCAAGTCTTTCTGACTTCAGGGCTAGTGCTCTATCCACTGCACCATCTAGCGGCCCCAAATTTCTGAAACTCAAATAAAAGATTTAACAATATGGGTAACAAAATCAAATTTAAATCGGTAATATGAGGAACTAATTCTTTCAAGTAACAAACCTTTTGTTAATAATAATTGAGAGAAAATCAAATTACAAATATCAAAATTCAAATTCAAGATGAAGAAAATTATTAGATACTGCTTTTGCCAAATCATATGCCTATAAAACTGGCAATCTAAAGGAAACATATAAATATTTATAAAAATTTTAAATGTCCAATAGAATGAAGAGAACACCTATTCCAACAGAGAGATAAAAAATGTTAAAACTTAAATAAATGAGCTTTCAAAGAAAAAGTCCAGAAGCATATAGATTTGCACATAAAATCTAACACTGAAAAAAAGGTCCAACATTACAAAATCTATCTGAAAAAAAAAATAGAAAATAGAAATAAAACAAAGAAAACTATAGTTCACTATTCCTAACTAAACGATAACACACCCTTTGACCCAATGATATCACTATAAGGCGTATAGAGATCAAAGAGAAAAATGATCCATATGTACCAAAAATATCTATTGCATCTTTCTGTGGTAGCAAAAAAAGAGAGAGAGAATGCTCATTGAATGGAATACTCAATAAACAAGTTATGGTATATAAATGTTATAGAGTATAATTTTCCTGCAAAAAATAAGGAAGACTGAAATGACATGATACACAAAAAAGCAAACAGAACAGAAAAACAATTTATGTATATAACAAAAAATATTATATGACTGAGTAAGTTATGGTATATGAATGTAATGAAACATTATTATTCTATAAGAAACAATCAGGAGGAGGATTTCAGAAAAGCCTGGAGAGACTTATGTGAACTAATGCTAAGTGAGCAGGACGAGGAGATCATTGTATACAGCAACAGCAAGATGTGTATGATCAAATCTGGTATGTGATGATCAATTCTGATAGACATGGCTCTTCTCAACAATGAGAGGATTCAGGATAATTCCAATAGACTTGTGAGGGAGAGAGCCATCTACACCCAGAGGGGATTGTGGGGACTGAATGTGGATCACAAGATAGCATTTTCACATTTTTTATTCCTGTTTGTTTGCTTTTTTTTCCCCCTCACTTTTTTACTTTTTGATTTATTTTTTTTTGTGCAGCATGACAAATATGGAAATGTTTTAGAAGAACTGCACATGTTTAACCTATATTAGATTGTTTGCTCTCCAGGGAGGGGATTGGGGGAAAAGGAGTGAGAAAAATTTGGAACACAAGATTTTGCAAAGATAAATGTTGAAAACTTTTTTTATTTTGAAAATAAAAAGCTATCACTCTCCCACCAATAAATGGTCAAAGGATATGAACAATTTTCAGATGATGAAATTAAAACCATTTCTAGTCATACGAAAAGGTGCTCCAAATCACTATTGATCAGAGAAATGCAAATTAAGACAAACAACACATCTGTCAGTTTGGCTAAGATGACAGGAAAAGATGGTGACGAATGTTGGAAGGGATGTGGGAAAACTGGGACACTGATACACTGTTGGTGGAACTGTGAACAGATCCAACCATTCTAGAGAACAAATTAGAACTATGCTCAAAAAGTTATCAAACTGTGCATATCCTTTGACCCAGCAATGTTTCTATTGCCCTATCCCAAAGAGATCTTAAAGGAAGAAAAGGGAACCACTTGTGCAAAAATGTTTGTGGCAGCCCTTTTTGTAGTGGCAAGAAACTGGAAACTGAATGTATACCCATCAATTGGAGAATGGCTGAATAAACTATGGTATATGAATGTCATGGAATATTATTGTTCTATAAAAAATGACCAGCAGGATGATTTCAGAGAAGCCTGGAGAGACTTGCATGAACTGATGCTGAGTGAAATGAGCAGAACCAGATCATTGTACACATGGCAATAAGATTATATGATGATCAATTCTGATGGACATGGTTCTCTTCAACAATGAGATGTTTCAAACCAGTCCCAGCTGTTCAGTGATGAAGAAAGCCATATACACCCTGGGAAGAGGCCTGTGGGATCTAAGTGCGGACCACAACATAGCATTTTCACACTCTCTACTGATGTTTGGTTGCATTATTCTTTTCCTTCTCAGGTTTTTTTTTGTTTGTTTCTTGTAGATCCAATTTTTCTTTTACAAGATAACTATAAATATGTATATACATATTCAATCTGCCAAATATTTTAACATAATTAACACTTACTGGATTCCTGCCATCTAGGGGAGGGAGTGGGAGTAGGAGTGAAAAAATTATAACAGAAAGCTTTGCAAGGGTCAATGTTGAAAAATTACCTATGCATATGTTTTACAAATAAAAAGCTTAAAAAAAAAAAAAGATTTTCTTTTGCTTGACTCTAAATTATCTGGACAGGTATTGTTTTTCCTTTATTTCCAAAGGGGGCAGAGGGAGAGAATAAAGCTGTATTTTCCTTTATTTGAAAAAAAAAAATTAATTTTTCCCCAGCTTTTGTCTTCTTCTATATCACAAATTCTAAAAATGGTCAACCTTCCGTATAAGGCACCCAGCATTCCACTATGGCCAACCAACTCCTTCTGGTTGATGAAAACCACATCCAGAATACAATGCTTTTCTTCTTGTTTCCTCCAAGTCAAGAAATTATTTAGCTGCTTAATTTTTGGCAGAGAGTGCTCCAGCAGATTTATAGGAAACTGAACTGTTTTATACTATTACCATATATCTTCAAGACAGGATTTCAATGTTTCCTACACTTACATATTTCCTCTCTTCAGCTGATCTATTCCAATCACCTCTAGTGATCTCCACTCAAAAGCTCTCTACTGACTTTTTGAATGTATTTTATTTCAGTCCTCTATCTTCAAACTCATTCCTTTTGGCCCCTGAATTCTCTCAAATGAGCACAGCTTCAAATATAGAATGCTATTCAACCTTTTCCCTTTTACTTATGCTATTTCATATATATTCCTTTTACAACTGTACTTCCATAATAGGACTCATTTCACCAAGACTCATTGTCGGCTATAAGGCCAAATTTGTCTACTTGCATTCACAGCTCTCCAATTCACTTTCCATTTTACCCACAGTTGGTGAATTTGTTTAAAAATATATAAAGCCCTTATGTGACCCTGGGCAAGTCACTTAACTCCAATTACCTCAGCAAAAAAAAAAAAAAAAAAAAAAAAAAATGTGTATGTGTGTGAATGAAGGCCCTTTCTAGGATTCCTTTTCCTGGTTTCTGGAAATCTTTGCAGCCATTATTCTTTCATATTGCAGCTACTATTATATAAAATTTGGTTGACAGGCAAGTTAGTCCTTTCTTTTCCTTGGTAAATTTTGTTTTGACACATATTTTCAAATATCCAGACTACTGGCCCAAAGTATAATTCCTCCCAAAACAATTAAGCAAAAGCAGTAAAGCACAGTAAGTGTGACTGTTAATCACTGTTTTCTTAACTAGCTCTGCTCATTTCCTAAAACTAACTCTCTCCTAAAGATCTTGTCTTCAATTAAGAAGTAGTAATGAAAATACTACCTGAGGTCCCTAAGGTCTTCAGTCTCTTTTCCAAGACTCAATAATCCTCTGCATCTGCCTCTGAATTCAAAAGAATAAAGTACGGATTGTTACACAGTCTGAACATTTAATAATGTTTCGAATACTGAAATATGCAATAGTATGGGAGATCTTAAACTGGGGTCCGAGAACCTAGAATTTTTTATATATTTCAATATATTATTTCAATTGTAATTGTTTTTGTCACTTTTTATGTATTAAAAACATGCTATCTTTATTTTATTAGGCTGTCTAAAATTTATCATTTCCATCAAATATTTTAAAATATTATACATCAACCCTAAACTGTCTTTCTGAAATTTCCACTCACTGCTCCTGGTTTTGTCATAAAGGAAAATGTCTGATTTCTATTCCAAACAATAGTCTTTCATAAATATATCTATCTTCAACATCCTCACTCCCAAAACTTCTCTTCTGCAGGTTAAAAATTCCTTTCCTTTTTATAAGATAGGTCTGATCCTATCTTTTACCTCTTCATTTTAAGAAAGAGCAGAAGTACAAAAAAAAAGTGTAGTCATTTCAATGTCAGAGGCAAGACCGCCAAATCCATGATCATCATTTCACAGTTTTGAAGAGCTCAAAGATCAATTAAAAAAGATTTGTATAAAAAAAAAAAAAAAAAAAAAAAAGAGATGTGTATTCTTCAACTCCACGTGCAGAAAACATCCTCGGCGCTAATAAGCCAGTTTACACCTTACCTAATTGTGATTTTGGCCTCTGCTTCCCACAGAAATAATCCTAGGAAAAAAAGAGAATCTGAAATTCAAACCTCAGCCACCTCTATGAAACACAGATCAAACCAATAGCCAGAGAAGGTAATATAGGTTGTTTTTATATTTAAGAAAAGTTTCTTTTTGAAAAGTCCATAAAAGTGTATTTATTAATTAAACTTTTATACTTATAAAATGCAATAATTCATTTGACCAACAATGAAAAATCTTGCTAAGCAAATCTTACCATTCTTCATTTAAGATTCAAAAGTGGCCTAGATCCAAACAAAAGGAAAACCCATTCACAACATTCATAATTTATACCATTCACAAACAACATGAACAAATGAATAATATTTAACTAGAAATATAAATTTCAAGTAAATTAAAAAAACTCCAATGAGGATCTCCTAAGGAAAAGACAACTGGAAAGGCAGAGCCAATCAGGCACAGAAAAAACAGGGACCTGTCTAAGTTCTCCCCAAAACCCTTCCAAACAACTTTAAACAAATTTGAAACAAATTCTCGCAATTCTAAAAGAACCACAAAAGGATGGGATGAAACAATATTCTTTTTTTATATTTTTGTTTTATTTTGTATTTATTTTTAACATATATTGTGTCTTATGAATCATGTTGGAGAAAAAAATCAGAGCAAAAGGAAAAAACTATAGGTTTAAAAACAATCAAAAAAAAAAAACAAAAAACAAAAACAAAAAAAACCCACCAAAACACAAAACCAAGACAGAAAAAAGTGAACATAGCATGTGTGGATTTACACTTAGAATTCTTTTTCTGGACGCAAATGGCATTTTCTGCCCCCAAGTCTTGAAACAATGTCTATCCAAAGACAAATTAGAAGGTCAGCAGAAATGTTGCACCTGGGTGAGACTGAAGTGAAATCAGAAATCCAGAAAACCAACAGGCCCAGAGAGCAACTAAGTCACGACAGTGGCAGTTTCCAGACCTCTCAACTCATAGACAGTAAGGAGATAGGACAGCTGGTTAGAAGGAGATTGCAGGAGTCCCTTTGCTACTATGTCTGAGTCTTGAGTGTTAGTCCAAGGGTGAGAAAAAACACTAGCATACCAGAGTTTGGATCTGCAGGAGAACTAGGACCTTGGTCACAAGTCCAGGGTAGAAAAAATGCTTCTAGTCACTCACAGACCAGAAGAGTAATAAATACATTCTAAATCATACCGCATTGAAAGAATATTTATAGCAGTTCTTTGATGGCAAAGAATTAGAAATTGATGGGATGTCCATCTAACTAGAACTGAACAAGTTATTGTGATTGTGATGGAATACTATTATAATTATGAGCAGGATTTCGCAGAAAAACCTGAAAAGATTTACATAAACTAATGCAAAATGAAATGAGTATTAAGGAGAATATATGTATATATATATATATAATAGCAATAAAATATGATGATGATGAATGACTTAGGTACTCTTTAGCAATATAATAATCCAAGACAATGCTGAAGGATCTACGATGAAAAAACTATACATTTCCAAAGAATTGATGGCGATTAATTGCAGATCGAAGCATACTGTTTTCTGTGTGTGTATTTTTTCTTTCACCACAGATGTAACAGCTCAACATGACTGCATGTGTACAATCTTTTCAAATTGTTCTGATTCTCAATGAGGCAGAAAGAAAGGGAATTTGAAACTCAAAAAAAATTTTTTTAACATATGTTAAGCACTATTTTTACATGTAATTGAGGAGGGAAATAGAAGATTAAATTTTTTAAAAAGGAAAAGACAACTAATTAGAAATGAGGAAACCTCAATTTTAGATTTGCCTATCAAGACTCTTCTGTATCTAACATTCTATTCTATGTTCTAAAGGTGTTTGCAGCTGACATTGACTCTTTTGAATCTTTAAAGAAAGATTCAACTCCATCACAAATGGAAATGACCACATTTCCCACTAAATATCAGAGGGCACGAAAAAAGAAAAGAAAAAGAAATAAACAAACCTACAATTACATAATAACATATTCTGATGGCTGTGGGTAAGGAACACAACATGGCTAGCGGCAATTTTGACAGAATTACATGCTCAAGCTCATATTTCTTTTGCTTTAAACTGTGCTGATGTATAATCAAAGAAAGAAGGATTTATCTTTTCAAATAGGGATGCAATTTTAAAATTGTGGGATTAAGAAACCCTCAAAAATTCAGCCACACACAATGGGCTTGACATAACAAAGTTTGACATTCATCTGCTGTTTAAAGCTTTTAAATGATAAGGTCATTTTTAAATACATGTAATCATTTTACAAGTTAAGAAAACCACAAATTACAAACCTACCAAACCACCAGCTATTCAAAGGAAAATTGTAACTTATAAAATGTTGGCTGACTGCTCATATAAATATCCTCTCCACTTCAGTTTTGTATGCTACAACAGGCATTTTCTACTAAATATATATATATATGTAAATATATATATATATACACACACACACATATATATAATTCAATCCAAAGTTTGCAAAAAGTAAGCCAATTTTAGGCTAACAAAGTAATAGTAACTAAAGGTTAAGGGAAAATGGTAAGCTTAAAAATGAGCCAAGAAATCCTTACAACTTTTCTGCAACACAATATTCTACTCAAGACCCTCTCAAAAAAAATGTTACTTTGGAAAGAAGCTGAGGAAAGGAAAGAAAAGGTGATTCCAACTGGCACACATTCCTTTCTCATCACTTTATAAACTCTGTGTGTGTGTGTATTATTTTTTAAATCACAGAATTAAAAACTTGGGAAATCAAATCTGATTCAGTATACATAAAAGACTGAATAATATATACTTATGAATTCTAGACTGAAAGAAGGATTTAGCTCAAAAAACATGAAAAAACAGAAATGGAAATACTAAGACCTTGGACTAGCTTGGTATAGTTAAAATAACACTATTTTAAATCACATAATTCAAAGTCTCAGCATGCCCAAGTGCAAATTTCGGCAAGTTTCTCTAAGCTTCAGAGTTACTAATAATTAAAATAGAAATACTTCCATTACAAGAAATATTGTCATGTAAGTTCTTTGTCACTTAAAAAAAAAAGCACATAAATGGAACTATTATCAATTTGTTATTATGGAACGACAAAGCTTGAAAAAGGACTGAAACATGCCATAAATTCCCATTTCTCAATGACAAGTAAAATGATACATTAACACATCTTAATTAGTGACCAAATAGGAGAACACAATTCTATGTATTCCTAATCCCAAATTCATGGTCACATATAAAATTAACCAATAATTTAAATAGTAAAAAATCTCCAAGACATTCTTGAAATGTTTGATATTCTCTGCCCAATTTTACTTTTTCCATGGTACAAGAATCTTGAAAGATGTATTACTAATACATGCAACATACCACCAGATGAATTGAACATCCTGTCCTTAAGGTCCCCACTATGTATTATATTATGTGCTTTCATCTTTGTATTTGTAGTCAAGCTACTGATGACATCACATTTTCTAAAATATTAACCTAATTTTGCAAAGCTTTTTAATATATTGTTTGATTTTCATGCTCCTATGATAAAGAGAAAATTTAAGATTAACAAGACTAACTTCCCCAAAATAACACCAATTTAATTAGTGTTCTGTTGAGTCATTTCAGTCATGTGACCAACTCTCCATGACCCCATTTGGGATTTTCTTGGCAAAGATACAGAAGTATATGCCAGCTCATTTTACAGATGAGGAATTGGGTCAAAGAAGGGGGTAAGTGACTTGCCCAAGGCCATATAGCTAGTTGGTTATCCTCCCAACTCACAGGCCAGCACTCTATCACCAAGCTGTCCCAAATACCTGGGATAGGAGTGTTCAAAATAAGAAAAATTTCATGAGTGTATGCACTATATATATTCTTCTTTCCTTCTTCAACATGCAGGCACTTTTCCCCAGCTGAAATATGGCAGAAAAAGCATCACTGACCTATCTGTCTGCCTGACACAGATGGCCCTTAAAGCCTTAGCCTAATGCTAGGCACGTCTTCCTTTTCGATACCCTATTATTCCTATTAGTTTCCTTGAAGTCTTCAAGCAGAGTATTACAATTATTTTTAAATGCCTTTAAAAAACCAGAATTTACATTCACCAAGAGGTTTTCAAAGCAATATCCACAAACCAATGATAACGGGAACAAGGGCAGAGTGGTATAGGTAAAGAAACTCTAATCTGGGAACTTGATTTGTATTCGTACTTTTGTGGCAAATGAAGTTGTAGGTCTAACAATTTCTATATTTACATGTTTTGGGACTTTAAAATTCATTGTACAGGAGTAGGACAATTTGAAATGTTACCAAATACCACCTTAAACAGGCCATTTCTGTCCAACCATTTGGAATCTGGTCTACAGAGAAAGCATTGAAGATGTGGGAATCCCCTCCCCTCAGTACAATAAGATTCTTTTCAAAATTGCTCCAAAAACTCTAATTAGAGAAAAAAAAAAAAAAAAAAAAAGCCATGTTAGCAACACATGGTAATTCTCACATCTAAAAAGGTCACCTCTACCTGCATTGCTTTGTTAATATATTGCTTAGTAACCATGTAAATACTCCAGGGATTGTGATATGGAAGAGGAGTTTGCCTCCTGAACAAGGAAGGACTGAGATATTAAGAGACATGACCAATACAAGCTCAAAGAACCAAAGGAAAACCTGCTCTGGTTATAGTCTGCTTAAAAGTGGGTATATTACATACCTTAAGGGAGAATGTCAACAAGAAAATGCAACCCATTGATTTAAACAGTTCCATGGATCGGCTCCAGTATTTAATTTTATTTTAACTGAGCCCTTTCCCCCAAAAAAATTGGCTATTAAATCAAAGTTCTCTAGTAACTTCTCTAAAAAGATCATATTTGTATCTCTAATTAGATAAAATATATTTAAAGTATTATGTTACTTTCTAAATTGCATACTGTAAAATTTGTAACAATTTTAAGAGTTATGCTTTAAAATTCTGTCAGCACTAGTGAATATATGGTTATAAGTTTTGTGAAACTTATTTAGATATTATCTATAACCTGAATCTTAAGGTTTATTTTGTTTTCTCTTTTTAACAAAGAAACATACTTAAAGGATAGAGTATATAAAATGTTATAGAAAATTTTAAAAAGGGGGGGAGGAAGTGGTTTAAAAATAAGGGATAAAAAAGGCTGATTGTAAAAACAATTAAGATTAAAAAGGCAATAAGAACCTTGTACTGGCATTAACAGGAGTCAGGTTTGTGGGACTGTGCTGTTGACAACATCGAGGTGAAGAGGCCTGCATTCTTATGGGTGGAAATGGGACACTTGATCCTTTCCTCACTCACAAATTGAGTTTGAATGGAACACCCAATTATGATTTAGGGAATCTCATAAACTAAAGCACTGGTTGATTTTAAAACAACTTTTCCAATTGGTGTGTATTAAAATTAGAAACTTCAGTGTAAATTACATGAGATTTCTATCCATTTTTGTGACAGTTTTACCTAAGTCTTAAGACTATCTGGTTATCCCAAATTAGAGGAACATAGGATAGTTTACCTCTCAGACCTGTGGAGATGGAATAAATTTATGTCCAAAGAAGATCTGGAACTCTTAATTGAACACCAGATAGATAATTTTGATTATATTAAGTTAAAAAGTTTCTGTACAAACAAAATTAATGCAGACAAGATTAGGAGGGAAGCATCAAATTGGGAAATCATATTTACATTTAAGGGTTCTGATAAAGGTCTCATCTCTAAGATACATAGAGAATTGTCTCATATTTATAAGAATTCAAGCCATTCTCCAATTGATAAATGGTCAAAGGATATGAACAGACAATTTTCAGATGATGAAATTAAAACTATAATCATATGAAAAGGTGCTACTGATCAGAGAAATGCAAATTAAAACAACTCTGAGGTACCACTACACACCTGTCAGATTGGCTAAAATGACAGGAAAAGATAATGATGAATGTTGGAGGGGATGTGGGAAGACTGGGACACTGATGCATTGTTGGTGGAACTGTGAACGGATCCAACCATTCTGGAGAGCAATTTGGAACTATGCTCAAAAAGTTATCAAACTGTGCATACCCTTTGACCCAGCAGTGTTTCTATTGGGCCTATATCCCAAAGAAATCATAAAAGAAGGAAAGGGCCCCACATGTGCAAGAATGTTTGTGGCAGCTCTTTTTGTAGTGGCTAGAAACTGGAAACTGAATGGATGCCCATCAATTGGAGAGTGGTTGAATAAATTATGGTATATGAATGTCATGGAATATTATTGCTCTGTAAGAAACGACCAGCAGGACGATTTCAGAGAGGCCTGGAGAGACTTTCGTGAATTGATGCTGAGTGAAATGAGCAGAACCAGGAGATCAATATACACGGCAACAACAATACTATATGAGGATCAGTTCTAATGGACATGGCTATCTTCAACAATGAAATGCTTCAAACCAGTTCCAATTGTTCAGTGAAGAAAGCCATATACACCCAGAGAGAGGGATGTGAAATGTGGACCACAACATAACATTTTCATGTTCTCTATTGAGGTTTGCTTGCATTGTATTTCCTTTATCGGATTATTCTTTCTTGTAGATACGATTTCTCCTGCACAAAAAATGGTGTGTGGCAATAACTATACATATATTCAATTTCTTAAGTATTCTAACATAATTATCATGTAGTGGATATCCTGCCATCTAAGGGAGGGGTGGGGAGTAGGGGGGAAAAATTTGTAACAGAAAGCTTTGTAAGGGTTAATGTTTAGGAATTACCCATACATATGTTTTGCAAATAAAAAGTATTAATAATAATAAAAAAAAAAGACTATCTGGTTATCCCAGTTCCAACTGTTCAGTGATGAAGAAAGCCATATATACCCAGAAAGAGTTTAGATGGGATACCCTAACTAATATTTCTCAAGTTTGAAATTTCTAAATTTATTCCTAATGTGGGAATATCATTTGTTTATACTGTGTGGCCTACAGCACAAACATGTTTTCTTTTCTTTTCTTTTTTTCTTTTTGCTTTTTTGCTGAGGCAATTGGGGTTAAGTGATTTGCCCAGGGTCACACAGCTAGGGAATGTTAAGTGTCTGAGATTTGAACTCAGGTCCTCCTGACTTCAGGGCTAGTGCTCTATCCACTGCACTACCTAGCTGCCCCATAGACATGTTTTCTTACAAATAATTTATCTGATATGAGAAGATAATGGCCAATCTGGATTGACCTCTCCCAGGCCATCCTATAATAGACCCTGGGCAAAAAGGGAATATATCTTCCCCCTCCTCCAGGTGGTTTTAAACACCCTCAGGCCACCTTCTAATCCCAGAGACAAACCAATGGAAACTTCTTTTAGGCCTAAATTCTCCAGGCTTCAATGTATTTTTCATTGGTCCCAAGCTAGAAGAAACTATTAGACAGAAGGTAGAGACATTTTTAATTACCAACCTCTGCTTGTTAGATTTGTTTTCTTCTAGGTTTTAGTCAACTACAACTGTATCTACAAGCCCCAGGGATCTGACACAAATCACTAGACCTTCAATCAGCTCAGCACCCCTCCAAATTGGCCTGTAGGATGATCCAGCTCAATGCCCATTCTGAGCAAGAAATAGTTTCATAAGATAAAATCACTGCCCCTTACACCAAAGGACTTCGGATCCCATTTGTTTGAGAAGGAACTACAACTGATTGGTGAATGAACCCCAAACAACCCAGTGACTGCGTTCCCTATAAAGAGTTCATTGATCCCATGAAGGGATCAATTATACAGTACTAATACTACTCCCCTGCTACAGTAGTATTTCGGACTTAAGATGGGTGACATCAGATTAAGATTTGGGTAAATATTACTGAAAAAGACACTTCACAAACAATTCAATTTGACTAGTATTTGTGTCCTGATGGAGAAAGAGGATTTTATGGAACTACCTGTCTAACTTGGAATAATGTTTGATTTGCTAGAAGGGTTGGACATTTTAAAAAATGCAGATCAAAGATTAAATCAAATGGTTTGGGAATAGATGTAATAGGTGTAGATCTCTTAGGAAGATTTGGAATCACTGTTCTTTAACACAGATGAAGTCATGGTCTTAAAACAAACAAAAGACTCCAATGTGAGGGTAGAACTGGGTAAAGCACTCTGTAAAGAGATTAAATAAAAAACAATTTCTATGCCTGTGCTATGGGTTGCCCCATACTCCTCCCATAGGAATATTCTCTTTGGGTATGAAAAAACAAGAGAATGAATTCAAGTGCCTAATCCTCCTGTTCCTAAATTGGTCTCTCCTGTTCTGCCCTGGGGAGAATTTCAGTGCTTTGTTGATCTATTTCCTTTTGTGAGGGAATAAACTAGGCTATACTAAGCCCCTCATCTCAACTCTAGAAATCACTCAGCTTGCCTCTCATGATAAGATGAGAGATTCTAAAACCCAGGGACTGTAGTGGCATGTACCCGAATCTGGAATGTAACTGAGGGCAGGCCTGGCAATTTCCTAAGAGATGAGCATACCCCAAGCAAACCTTTGGTGGTACTGTGGAGGCAGCACTATCAAATCTGCTTTCCTTGGGAACTAAGTGAGCACCTATGTACTGATTCAATTGGCTATTCTTTTTACCTTAGCATTCAAAGAAGAAAATATGACCAAATCAGGAAGAATTGAGTCAAGAGTAGTACCTGATGAATTCAAAGCTAGAAATCAAGTTAGTTCTGGATTTAGGTCATTCCTATCCTGGTAGATAACTATTATTACACTAGATAATTTACACTAGAGAGACAATAAAGGAAACAACACAACAGTTAGATGCCACTAACAGAATGGCATGAGAAAAGAGAATGGCTCTAGATAGATTGTTGGCAGGAGGAGAAAATTGTACCTGTCAAATGGTTGTTAATAATAATAATAATAATAATAATAATAATAATAATAATAATAATAATAACAATAATAATAATGGACAAGCTGTAAAAGATTAACAGAGACTGGGAAATTAGCCCACATTCCAGTGCAAACTTGGACAAGTCCCTTTAACACCTCGATTAAGTTGGTCGAGCAGATAGATCTTGGTGGAAATAAATTGTTGGAATTACATTAATTGCTTTATATGGCCTCATATTCCTGCCTTACTCAAGAGAATGTTGTAAGGAGACTGGAGATATGAACAGCACAAGAACCAAAGAAGAACTAGTCACGGTTTCCTTCTAAGTGGATATGTCACATACCTTATAAGGGAGAATGGTAATCTGGAAGGATCCTGACTAATCAGGATCCCAAAGTAGTGAGCCTAATTAAACTCCATAAAAAAGGCTTAATCTAGCCTCTGTGTGTTCCCATTCTATGGAATTGGGATACACCATTTCTTATAAAAATATAAAATAAATCTTTTCTGCATTCATCAGTGAGTCTGAGGAATTCTTAAGATATTTTGTTTCTTACATGATCAAGGCTCAACACAACATGGAGTTCCTTTTAAAAGAAATGCTTTAAATAGACAAGTAATTTGAGGAAAATTAAAATGACCAGAATAATCCATCTTTAATATTAAAAGAAAGCATAAAGAACATTGAAAGCATTATGAATTATGGGAACAAAAACAAACTATTAAGACAAAGAGATCTTAACTAGGTCTGGGGGACTTTTTGTTATCAAAAAGTATAAAAAGGTAGTCAACTTATTTTCAAGAATTAGAAACAGAAAACTTGAAACCTACTTTTTAACAATACTTCAATTCTAGTACCAAGTACTGTGCTAAGTGATAAGGATTTAAATATCAGCAAAGTACTCTGAAGAAACAAGTTCTAATGAAGAAAACAATAGCAGGACAAATGGGTACAAGTGAAAAAGCTATGGAGGCCTTGGCCCTGAAAAAAGATTAAAAAGTTCATTATTACCTCTACAAGCCAAATTTATCCTTCTAGAAACCTATTAAAATAAAGCTAAAAACCATATCCACCAGACACAAGATTCTCTACACCTAATTTAGAGACTGAGAATAGGGACTTTTCAGAGTAAAAGCCACGAACAATTTTTCCATCTGCTTAATTTTATATACTGACAATTATAATATCAATAGATAATCTAGAGGCAGAGCCAAGATAACGGAGTGAAGGCAGGAGGAAGCTGATTGGAAGGATTTCCCGAAAAAGTCAGTCTCAGTGAGGTGAGAGAGGTGTGCAGGTCAGATAGCGTCCAGAAATGCTAGTGGAAGGTTGTAAATGGGAAGGAAGAAGGGAGAAAATGAGCACGAAACAGAAAAGAACCTTAACCATAGAAAGCTACTTTAGAGACAGGGATCTTCCCAAATCAGAAGAGGACAAAATGCCTATAAGAGAAACCACAAAGGGGGATGAGGGATGATTGATCTCAGGCCCAAAGAGACTTCTTGGAAAAAGCTCAAAGGAATTTTAAAACTTAAGTAAGTAAAAGAAACAGTGGAAAAAGAAATGAGAGTTATGCAAGAAAGAGAATCAACAGTTTAGATAGGAAAAACAATTCCTTAAAAACTACAACTGGTCAAATGCAAATAAATAAATGAATGGATGAATTAATTAATTAATTACACCAATAATGATCCACTGAAGAAAACACCACCTTTAAAACGGGAATTAATCAAATGGAAAAGGAGATAGAAAAAAAACATTAAAAACTAGAATTGGGCAAATGAAAGCTGATTCTCTGAGATATCAAGAATTAGTCAAACAAACTAAAAATAATGAAAAAATGCAAGAAAATGTCAAATACCTCACTAGAAAAACAGCTGACCTAGAAAACATATGAGAAAAACTATTTAAAATTTATTGGACTACCTGAAAGCCATGACCAAAAAAAGCCTGGACAGCTTTCTTCAAGGCATCATCAAGGAAAACTGCCCTGATTAATATACTAGAATGAGGGGAGAAAACAGTCATTGAAGGAACTTATCATTTACCTCCCGAAAGAGATCCTACAAAGTTTTAAAACTCCAAAAAATAGTTGTGAAACTCCAGAACTATAATCTCAAGGAAAAAATACTGCAGGCTGCCACAAAAAATACAAGTATCAAGGAGTCACGTCAAGATTATCCAGTATTTACATCAACCCTGAAGTCAGGAGGACCTGAGTCTGGTCTCAGACACTTAACATTTATTCCCTAACTGTGTGATCCCAGGCAAGTCACTTAATCTCAATTGCTCAGCAAAAAGCAAAAAGCAAAAAAAAAAAAAAAAAAAAAATTTATCCAGGATTTAGCAGCTTCTACAATAAAGGATTGGAGGGTCTGGAATACCATATTCTGGAAGGTAAAGGACCTGGGATTACAACAAAGAATCAACTACCCAGCAAGAGTGAGCATTATCTTTTAGAGGAAGAGATGGACCTTCAATGAAGTAGAGACTTTTAATCATTTCTATTTAAAAGACCAAAATTAAGAAGAAAATTTTATCTATAGAGGACTCAAGAAAAGCATAGAAAGATAAAAGGGAAAGAAAAAAAAAAACACTTATAAGGCCTCATTTCTCAAACATATATGAGACAGTTAAATTTATAAAAGAGTCATGTCCCAATTGATATATGATCTATGCCCAAAGGGCTATAAATTCATGTACATCCTTTAACTAACACTACTGCTACTAGGCATGAATATCAAAAAAATTTTCAAGAAAGGAAAATGACCTATGCATACACAAAATATTTTTAGCAGCTCTCTTCTCGGGGAAAAAGAAATTAGAAATTGAGGGGATGCCCATCAATTGGGGAATGGCTGAATAAATTATGGTTATGTGCTTGTATATATAGTATTGTTCTATTAGAAATTATGAGCAAAATGCTCTCAGGAAAAAAAAAAACCTGGAAAGTCCTCTACGAACTCAAGCAAAATTAAATACATTGTATAAAAAAAAAAAAAATAACAGCAATGTTCTGGAATAACCAGTTATAAATGTCTTTGCTATTCTTAGCAGTACAATGATCCACAGCTCCTCAGAAAGACTTAGGATAACAAATACTATCCATAACCAGAAGAAACCGATTGTGTCTGAAAACAGATTTCTCCCTCCTTTTCTCCCTCCCCCCCCTTGATTTTTTTTTCTTTCATTAGAGTGTTTTCTTTCACAACATGACTTTTATGGAAATGTTTTGTTTTACTTCACATGTGTTTTCTTAATTGGAGGTGGAGATAAGGGAAAGACAAAACAAAAAGTTTTAAAAACAAATATTAATTGTTTTAATTGTGATTAGGGAAAATATTAAATATAAATTTTAATTATAGAAAAAAAATAACATGTTTACACTCCTATATAGGATAATGATACTTATAACTCTTGAGAACTATATCTCTCATTAGGGCAATTAGAGGGAGCACATATATATAGAGGTGTAGGTATAAGCTAACTCTGATGTGATGCTATCAAAGAAAGACATTAAGGGGTAGAAAAAAGATTGTACTGGGAGAAGGGGGAGAGGGTAAAATGGAGCAAATTAGATCACATGAAAAGGCACAAAAGACCTAGGGGTATATACTGGCTGAAGCTTGGTCTCATCAGTTTTGACTCAGAGAAGGAATAATATGCACATTCTATTTGGCATAGAAATTTATCTTACCCTACAGGGAAATAGGAGAAAGAAAAAGGAGGGATTTAGCAGAGACAGTAGGATTAAGGAAGAGAAGGGAGGGCAGGTTGAGGGAGGGGTTGATCAGATAGAATGGATTAAAAACCAGAATACTGTAATGCATTATTTACAAGAAACATATTTGAAACAGAGATGCACACAGAGTAAGAGGAAAAGACTGGAGTAGGAAAAAAAAAACATGCTTTTAAAAGCTAGGGAAGCAATTCTGATCTCAGAAAAAGCAAAAGCAAAAATGTGTCTAATTAAAAGAGATAAGGAAGGAATTTATATCTTGTTAAAAGGTACCATAGACAATGAAGTAATATGAATACTAACCATATGTACACCAATTGGTACAGCATCTAAATTCTTAGAAGTTAAATCAATTACAAGAAAAAATGTTCTAGTGGAGTACTTCAATCTCCCTTCTCAGAATTAGATAAATCTAATAAAATAAAAATAAATAAATTAGGGAATTAATAAAATCTTAGAAAACTTGATAGAGCTCTAGGGAAAAAAAAAACTAAACTAAATGGGGGTAAAAAGGAATATAACTTTTCCCCCAGCAATACATGGCACCTACACAAAAACCGACCATGTATTAGGGCATAAAAAGCTCACAATCAAATGTAAAAAGGCAAAAATAGTAAATGCATCCTTTTCAAATCACGATGCAACAAAAATTACATTAAATAAAGGGACAGGGAAAGACAGACTAAAAATCAATTTTAAATTAAATAATTCCAAAAAAAATGATGCAGCCAAGCAACAAATCACAGAAACAATAGATTTCCTCCACGAGAATGACAAGAATGAAACAACATACCTAAACTTATAAGATGCAGCCAAAGCAATTCTTAGGGGAAATTTTATATCTCTAAGTCTTTACATGAATAAAATAGAGATCAATGAAGGGGCTTTAACAAGGGATCTGTCACCCTAACACAGAAAATAAGTAGTAGAACCAAGATTAGAACCTCAGCCTCCAAGCTCAACAACGTTTTTTCCAGTATTCCATAATATCCTATAAGCTTGAGCAAGAGCTAGAAGTGGTCATAAAAGGAAAAGAAAAGAAAAAGCATCTCTTAAGCACCTACTATGTACAAGGCACTGTGCTAAGCACTTTACAAGTATTTCATTTCATCCTCACAACCTTGTAAGACAGGTAATATTATTAGCCCATTTTACAACTAAGGAAACTAAGGCAGGATAATTAAGGGATTAACCAAGGTCACATATCAAGTTTCTGAGGTGTGATTTGATCTCAGGTTTTCCTGACTTCATGTCTGGGGCTCTAAATGTGCTACTTAAATGTAGAAAATTAAAGCAAAAAAAAGAGCCCCGGGTCCATAACTCCCTCACTTTGCCACTGTGGACTTTCCTCATGACAAGTAATTTAATGTTATCTTGAACAGGAGCCCACGCTGTGAATATTTTTTACATCCTTTTATTACAGGCCTCTGAAACAATGCTTGCTGAAGGGAAATTGGTGTCTTTTAAGAAAGGTACTAATCAAACATGATCAATTCTTAAGAGGAAATTTCATCTGTTCTTTCAGGATTAACATCAGAATCAATGGAGACTATTTCCTAGGCATTTCTGAGAAATAGAGGGCAAACGCCGAAAATTGCAGGAATGTGTTTCATTAGCAACACAATAAGTTCAAGGGCAAAAGAAAAAATGCACAATGCATACACACAAGCACAAAATTCCAATAACTTCAAGAATTTTATCACATCTACATTTATATTGTTTTGCGACTAAACAAAATACACAGATCATTACAACTAGAATAGTCTTTAAACATAACCTAGGACTATAACTCAATTCATTTTAAAGGAGTAATGGGAAATAAAAAGAGGGTAAGGGACTTGCCAAATCTACAAAAAACAAAATAACAGACGTAAGCAGGATAGTATGGTTAAAGAGAAAGAACCCCGGACCAAGATAAATCAGAAGACCTAAAGTTATGATTTTTACTCGGACACTAAAATCCTTACTCCTCAGAACATTACTTACCAGCCATAAAGAGATCACAGCATTCTTTATTTCAGTGTCTGAGGCCAGATTGAGTGTCTGGAAGATTCATCTTCCCGAGTTCAAATATAATCTCAGATACTTACCATCTGTGTAGCCAAGTCACCTAACCTTGTTTGCCTGTTTCCTCATCTATAAAATGAGCTGGAAAAAAGAAACAGCAAACCACTCCAGTATTTTTGTAAAGAAAACCCCAGTATTTTGCAAAGAAAAAACAGAATCAAGAGAAAGCAGACGACTGGAACTACTCAAACTTTTATCCCATTGATATTGATAATGAAGACCAATTAGGTGAAATCCAGGGATGAGTCAAAGATTAGAAATAATATGCCCAGGTTTATCAAATTTTTGATCATGCATCAAAACAAAAACCTTTTGAGTAGTCTGGAGTCAGAAGAAACTGGGTTTGAATCTCATCTCTACCCATTCCTTGTTACTGTATAAAGTAGAAAGATCACTAAAACTCTCTGGTGTAATTTCTTCATCTATAAAAGGAAAGAGCTAAAAAAAAAAAAAAAAAAAAAAAAAAAAAAAACCACACCACTTATCTCTAGAATTACAGAAATTTAGCAATGGAGATTATAGAGGTTATCTACAATCCAATCTATACCTAAACAGGAATTGCTCAATAAAAGGAGTAGAATACATTAGTGGAACTGTGAATTGGGCAACAATTCTAGAAATCAATTTGTAATTATGACAAGACAATAAAATCTATATACTTTTTGACTCAGGGATATGACTACTGAGCATGTACATCAAGAAAGTCTAAGAAAAAAAGTTTTATATATAGCAAAATATTAAAAGCACCTCTAGTAATACAAAGAACTGGAAACAAAATAGATGTTCAAGAATTGAGAATGAAAAAAAAAAAAAAAGCTGTATTACATGAATGTAAAGGAATATTACCGCACAGTAAGAAACAACAAATACGATGAATTCAGAAAATCATGGGGAAATTAAAAAACGAGCAAAGCAAGCAAAAGCAGAAAAACAATACAACCAATAATAATAATGTAATGAAAAGAAAAATAATGACAGCTGAACTCTACAATTATAAAGACAAAAGAATGACCCAAAAGAAGAGATGAGAATATACATTTCCTGACTTTCTTTATAGTGGTGGGGTACTGTTGGTGTGGAACACCGTATATGTTATTAAACTCAAGAGATATATGTTAGCTTTGCTGAACTGCTTTTTTCCTTATTTTAATATTCTTTGTTACTAGAAATAGCTTTCTAGGGAGGGGAAAGAGGAGTATTTTCTGGATTCATAACTATTCATTATGTATTCATAATTGAAAGTGATGTTAAAATCTAAAGCACAGCAACAACCTTGACAAGTGGTCAATCAACCTTCAGTTAAAGGTCTCAATTATTGGGAAATACACAATTTTTGAGGCAATTTACTTTGGATACACCAAACTGTTAGAAAAAATTTTTTTAAGAAACAATCAGCAGGATGATTTCAGAAAGGCCTGTAGAGACTTATATGAGCTGATGCTAAATCAAGTGAGTAGAACCAAAAGAATATTGTACACAGCAACAAGATTATGGTGATCCAATTCTGATGGACTTGGTTCTTTTCAACAATGAGGTGATTCAAAACAATTCCAAAAGATTCATGACGGAAAGTGCCATCTGCATCCAGGAAGAGGATAGTATTTTCACCTTTTTTTGTTGTTTGCTTGCTTTATTTTTCTCCCCTCATTTTTTTTCCCCTTTTTGATCCGAATTTTCTTGGGCAGTATGATAAATGTGGAAACATGTTTAGTGCACGTTTAATCTATATTGGATTACTTGCTATCTAGGTGAGGGAGAGGGGGGACGGAGAAAAATTTGGATTATAAGGTTGCAAGGGTGAATGTTGAAAACACATCACTATAACTTCCTTCCGTCAACTACTTCTAGTTATGCCTTGAAGCCTATCAGATTTTTTCCAGGTCTAATGCATTATGTTCAATCCTTAATTCAGTACCCAAGAACCTCTAGAATTCCCTATCAATTTCAAATACCACTACCATCCTAAGCTAATTAATGATATTTGATTTTTATGCCCCTTCAAACTTATTCTCATCATGGAAAGCACCTCACATTCCTTCCCTTTCTCCTTCTCGTCCCTCATTCCAGCCTCACCATATTTTAAATTTTTCAATGACCATCCCCCTTTTTTGCTATACAACACTACTTTCTAAAAATTCAACCCCATTTTCCTATTGAACAAATTTAGGGAAAAAATTTATAAAATGAAAAAATCAGTATAGAAAAGCAAAATCAATCCACATAGTTACAATGTCAAAAAAAATATATACCTTTGAGTTCATCCTTGAGACTATCACTTGTTGTGTAAGGAGATGGATAACATGCTTTAAATAGGTCCTCGTAAGTCATAGTCCATCAATGTTTTCAACAGTTAAGTCTTTTAAATCTGTTCTCCTTAAATTAGTAGTGAAATTGACATTAATAACAAAACAAATTATATAATTACTTCAGTAGAAGTAGAAAAGGATTTTGACAAAAAATAGCACCTATTACTATTAAAAATACTGAAGAACATAGGAATAAATGGAGCTTTCCTTAAAATGATAAATAGTATCTAAGATCCTCACCAAGTATTACCTGTAATAGGGATAAGCTAGAAGCCCTCTCAACAAGATCAGGGATGAAGCATGGATGCCTTTTATCTCCACCATTATTCAGTATAGTACTGGAATTATTTGCTTTAACAATAAGAAAAGAAAAAAAAATGAAATTGAAGAGATTAGAATAGGCAACGAAGAAATAAAGCTGTCATTCTTTGTAGATGATATGATGGTGCACAGAAAATCCTAGAGAATCAATTAAAAAATAATTTAGCAAAGTCACAGGATATGAAATAAACTCATATCATCAGAATGTTTACACATGACCAACATTCAGCAACAAGAGATAGAAAATTCCATTTACAATAAATGTAGATAATATATGTAGGAGTCTGCTTGCCAAAACAAAGCAAAAAACTATATATATATATAAACACAATCACTTTTCACACAAAATAATATCTAAATAACTGGAAAAATATCTATTGCTCATGGGTAGGCTGAGATAATGTAATAAAAATGACAAATCTACATAACAATTTACTTATACAGTCCCATACCAACCAAATTATCAAAATACATACACACATATGTATATATATATATATTTACAGAGGTAGAAAAAAAAATAGTAACAAAATTCATCAGAAAGAACAAAAGGTCAAGAACATCAAGGGAATTAATGAAAAAATGCAAAAGAAGGTGGTCTAGCCTCAAGCTGTATTATAAGACAGCAATCATCAATACTATTTGGGCCTGGCTAAGAAACAAAGTGGTGAATTAATGGAATAGATTGGATACACAAGACATTGTCAATAACCACAGTAACCCAGTGTCTGATAAGCCCAAAGATTCCAGGTTCTGCTGGATAAGAATTCACTATTTGATAAAAATTGCTGGGGAAACTGCAAAGTAGTACAACTGAAACTAGGCACAGAACAATATCTCACACAGTACACCAAAATAAGATCAAAAATGAGTACATGAATTTAGACATAAAGGGTGATATCATAAGCAAGTCAGGAGAGCAAATAATAGTTTACTTGTCAAATCTATAGGGAAATCTATAGGGAAAATAGAATTTTTGACCAAAAAAAGAAAAGAGAAAGAAAACATTATGAAATGCAAAACAGATCATTTTAATTACATTTAAAAGGTTTTACACAAACATAATTAATGCAACCAACATTAAAAGGAAAGCTGGGAAAGAATCTTTGAAGCAAATGTCTCCGATAAAAGACCTCATTTCTCAAACCCATAAGAACTGAGCTGAATTTATAATACAAGTCATTCCTTACTAAATGAACAGATAGGTTATACATGGGGGGAAAAAAAACCTTTCTATAGGCATATGCAAAAATGCTTTATATCACTATTGATTAGAGAAATACAAATTTAAAAAAAATTCACCTCACACCTAATCAGACTGGTTAATATGACAGAAAAGGAAAATGATAAATGTTGGAGAAGACGTTGGAAATTGGGACAATAATGTATTATTGATGGAGTTTTGAACTGATTCAACCACTCTGGAGAACAATTTGGAACAAATTATATATACCCTTTGAGCCATTAGGTCTATACCCCCAAAGACATCCAAAATAAAAAAGGAAAAGGACCAACATGTACAAAAATATTTGTAGCAGATCTTTTTGTGGTGGCAAAAAAAACCTGGAAATTGAAGTAATACTCATCAATTGGGGAAGGACTGAACAAGATAATAGAATAATACTGTGCTATAATAAATGATAAACAGGCTGATACCAAGAAAACCCGGAATTACATGAACTGATGCAAGTGAAAGCAAGCAGAACCAGGAATTTGTACATAGTAACAGCAACATTTTATGATCAATTTTGGTAGACTTTGCTCTTCTCAACAATATGATAATCCAAGACAATTCCAAAAGGCTCGTGTCAGAAAAACTATCCTCATCCAGAGAAAGAACTATGGAGTCTGAATGCAAATCGAAGCATACAGTTTTTACTTTGGAGGAGACAGAGGGTTTGTTTGGGGGGAGAGAACTCCTTCATATTCCGTTTCCTGTTTTACAACATGAATTAAGTTGGAAATACATTTATATGATTGTACATGTACAACCTATCTCAGTCTGATTGCCATCTTGGGGAGGAGAAGAGAGGGAGATATAATTTGGAACTCAAAATCTTATTTAAAAAATGAATATTAAAAACTATCTTTACATGTAATTGGCAAAAATTTAAAAAACTCTTTGCCTTTACATTTTTGCTGGCCTTTGTTCTCCTGGTTCTATGCAATTCAAACTAGCCAAGAATCTCTGAAATTGTTTTTTTCACAACTTGCTATGATGCAGCAATAATCCATTAAATATACAATTGATTCAGCTATTTACCAATGATTAGCATCTCCCCCTTAAAATCTGGTTCTCTGTGTCTTTCATACACACATCCTTTTAATACCTGCTTCTAGATCATGAAATTTCACTTGAAACAATTTCCTCCCCATTATTATCTTACTATATCAAAATACTAGCCTTTCAAGGAAGAGTTGTGTTATATATTTATCTTTATAACCCAAGAGCTTAACACACTGCCTAGTACATAGTAAGTGCTCAATAAATGACTTGACTTTACTACATTGCACAGGTCCTTCTAACTGCTCAAATAAATTTACCTTCCAAGATTTCTCTGTAGTCTCCAGTTAATATTTCAAAGTTCCAATTCAGCTCTGGTCTTTTCATCAGAAATGCTTCAATGTGCTCTGTTCCAGATGCAAAACCAAGATAGATACCCAAGAAGTAGTACAGCAAGGTCCCATTCCTTACACAATCACCAAATGCCTTACAACGTATCTACTGCAGAAATACCAGCCCCAGCCTCATACCAGTAAAGTAGGAACAACTCTAGGGACCTCTGAATCAGTGTCAGAGACAACACTGACAACTTGAAAGATCAGCAGAAAAGTTCTATCTATGGCAACAGGGTGAGACTCCAGCACACAATCCCAGGACAGGTCATGCCAGCATAGCCACGACCCCAGCATTAGCAAAGCAGGTCTTCACTGCTTTAGCACACTAGCTACAGTGGGACAGGGACATTCCTAACAGTTCCTGGACAGAAAAGAGGGCTTGTGGTCAGGTCTTTCAGATCTCTGAAAACAGCTGCACAAAACTATTGAAACTTGGGATAGTGCATCCTCTACCATAGAAACAGAGTCCTACCTTAATAAAGAATTAAAAGAAAAATAATAGGCTAAGAAAATGAGCAGACAGCTACAATAATAAAGAATATTAAAAAAAAAAAGAAAAAAGAAAAACCATACTTAGAAGAAGATAACAAAGTCAAAGCTCCTACATAAGAGAATAATAAGAATTGGGCTCAGGACATGGAGGAGCTCAGAAGGGATTTTGAAAATCAAGAGGAAAAATTAGGAAAAGAAATGAGAGTGTTGCAAAATGAAATACAAAGAGCTAATGAGGAAAATGCCTTAAAAATCAAAATTGGTCAATTGGGAAAGGAGGTACAAAAGTTCACTGAAGAAAATTCCTTAAAAATTAGAATTGAAAAGAACAATTAATTCCAATACTATACAAACTATTTGAAAAAACAGGGACAGAAGGTATCCAAATTCCTTCTATGAGACCAATATGGTGCTGATAGCTAAACCAGGTAGGGTGAAAACAGACAAAGAAAACTATAGACCCATTTCCCTAATAAATATTGATGCAAAAATTTTAAATAAGATTTTAGCAACAAGATTACAGAAAGTTATCTCCAGGATAATACACCATGACCAAGTAGGATTTATACCAGGAATGCAGGGCTGGTTCAATATCAGGAAAACTATCAGCATAATCAATTATATTAATAACCAAACTAATAAAAACCATATGATTATCTCCATAGATGCAGAAAAAGCATTCGATAAAATCCAACACCCATTCCTATTAAAAACACTAGAGAGTATAGGAATAAATGGGGTTTTCCTTAAAATGGTTAGTAGCATCTACTTAAAACCATCAACAAGCATCGTATGTAATGGAGACAAACTAGAACCATTCCCAATAAGATCAGGAGTGAAACAAGGCTGTCCACTGTCACCATTACTATTTAATATTGCATTAGAAATGTTAGCTTTAGCAATAAGAGAAGAAAAAGAGATAAAAGGAATCAGAGTAGGTAATGAAGAAACCAAATTATCACTCTTTGAAGATGACATGATGGTATACTTAGAGAACCCTAGAAACTCAACTAAAAAACTACTAGAAACAATTCACAACTTTAGCAAAGTCGCAGGATTTAAAATAAATCCACATAAATCATCAGCATTTTTATATATTACCAATAAAGTTCAGCAGCAAGAGATACAAAAAGAAATTCCATTAAAAATAACGGATGATAGTATAAAATATTTGGTAATCTATCTACCAAGGAAAAGTCAGAAACTATATGAACTAAACTACAAAACGCTTTCCACACAAATAAGATCAGACCTAATCAACTGGAAAAACATTAAGTGCTCAAGGGTAGGCCGAGCGATTATAATAAAAATGACAATACTACCCAAACTAACTTATTTAGTGCCATACCAAACTCCCAAGAAATTATTTTACAGATCTAGAAAAAAATACTAGCAAAGTTCATTTGGAAGAACAAAAGGTCAAGAATTTCAAGGGAATTAATGAAAAAAAAAAAAAAGGCAGATGAAGGTGGTTCTATTCTAGAACCAGAAGGTAATACATAAATTTAAAGCAGCAGTCATCAAAACCATTTGGTACTGGCTAAGAAATAGAGCAGTCGATCAATGGCATAGGATAGGATATCAGGACAATCTAGGCAATAACTTTAACAATTTAGTGTTTGATAAACCCAAAGACCCCAGCTTTTGGGATAAGTACTCACTATCCGGCAAAAACTGCTGGGAAAATTGGAAACTAGTGTGGAAGAAGTTAAGGCTGGACCCACACCTAACACCACACACCAAGATAAGATCTAAATGGGTTCATGATCTAGATAGAAAGAGTGATATTATAACCAAATTAGAGGAACATAGGATAGTTTACCTCTCAGACCTGTGGAGATGGAATAAATTTATGTCCAAAGAAGATCTGGAACTCTTAATTGAACACCAGATAGATAATTTTGATTATATTAAGTTAAAAAGTTTCTGTACAAACAAAATTAATGCAGACAAGATTAGGAGGGAAGCATCAAATTGGGAAATCATCTTTACACTTAAGGGTTCTGATAAAGGTCTCATCTCTAAGATATATAGAGAATTGTCTCATATTTATAAGAATTCAAGCCATTCTCCAATTGATAAATGGTCAAAGGATATGAACAATTTTCAGATGATGAAATTAAAACTATTTATAATCATATGAAAAGATGCTCCAAATCACTATTGATCAGAGAAATGCAAATTAAGACAACTCTGAGGTACCACTACACACCTGTCAGATTGGCTAAAATGAGAGGAAAAGATAATGATGAATGTTGGAGGGGATGTGGGAAGACTGGGACATTGATGCATTGTTGGTGGAACTGTGAACGGATCCAACCATTCTGGAGAGCAATTTGGAACTATGCTCAAAAAGTTATCAAGCTGTGCATACCCTTTGACCCAGCAGTGTTTCTATTGGGCTTGTATCCCAAAGAAATCATAAAAGGAGGAAAGGGACCCACATGTGCAAGAATGTTTGTGGCAGCTCTTTTTGTGGTGGCTAGAAACTGGAAACTGAATGGATGCCCATCAATTGGAGAGTGGCTGAATAAATTATGGTATATGAATGTTATGGAATATTATTGCTCTGTGAGAAATGACCAGCAGGACAATTTCAGAGAGACCTGGAGAGACTTGCATGAACTGATGCTGAGTGAAATGAGCAGAACCAGGAGATCAATATACACGGCAACAACAAGACTATATGAGGATCAGTTCTAAGGAACATGACTCTCTTCAACAATGAAATGCTTCAAACCAGTTCCAATTGTTCAGTGAAGAAAGCCATATACACCCAGAGAGGGATGTGAAATGTGGACCACAATATAACATTTTCATGTTCTCTATTGAGGTTTGCTTGCATTGTATTTCCTTTATTGGATTATTATTTCTTGTAGATACGATTTCTCCCGCACAAAAAATGTTATGTGGCAATAACTATACATATATTCGATTTCTTAAGTATTCTAGCATAATTATCATGTAGTGGATATCCTGCCATCTAAGGGAGGGGTGGGGAGTAGGGGGGAAAAATTTGTAACAGAAAGCTTTGTAAGGGTTAATATTTAGGAATTACCCATACATATGTTTTGCAAACAAAAAGTATTAATAAAAAAAAAATTTAAAAAAAAAACTCTGATCAGTGTTATGACAAAACAATTCCTGAGGACCTTCTGAAAGAAGTCGAGTCTCAGAGTACAGAATAAGACAAATTGAGGAAAAGAGGGCATGGCCTATAGGAAAATGTGTTTTGCTTGACTATAAATGTTTGTTAAGGGAAAAGAAAGAAGGGAGAGAGAAGGCATTCCATGCTTAACAGGAGGGAGGGAGGCAACTCCATTAAACATCCATTATTTCCCAGGAAGACTATACTGCTGAATAAATTCCTCGGTCGGACAACTTTTCTTTGAAATAATATTCAAAGATCTCCCACTTGCTGTAGAAGCTTCCAGGTCTTCCATAATACTTATGACTCTTTTGGTCTTTGAAGTCCTACTTCCTGGATTCTTAAAGCATTTTTTTCTGTGACATAGAAGCTCAAGATTTTAGAGGGTGTGTGTGTGTGTGTTTTAATTTTTAAAATTTATATTTTATCTTCTGTTTTTGCACTGCTTAGATTTCTGTTCTTCCTCTCCTCCCAAAAATCCATAACAAAGTTTTTTATGTTTGTTTTTTTAAGAAAGAAAAAGAAAAAAACACTTAGGAAAACTGATCAATACAAAAAATAATTGATATTTTATGCAAACACTCCAAGCTTGGGGTTCACAGCCTCTGCAAAGGAACATGGAAGGCTTTTTCTGATATCAAGATTTTAATTGTAACATTCCTCAGATTTTTTTTCTTTTCCGGTCAGTGGTATCAAATTCAAGTAGAAATGGGGGCCACTAATCTGTAAAGATTCCTAAGAGCCACATGTTGACTTAGTTTTTAAATATATTATCTATTTTTTGTTGTATTTTAAATTATGATAAATATTTCCCAATTATATTTTAATCTGGTTCAGACTGCATTCAGAACTAGCTTATGGACCATGTCTGACTCCCTTGCAATAGGTAATCAATGGATTCTATCTTCACTTTAGACTCTAATTTTAATATACATATGAGCAATTTTCATTTATGATTTCTTAAAATACAGCATCCAAGTTTGTTTATTCATGATTTGGGGTTTCCAGTGGTCCAACAATTCTTAAAGTATCTCTTCTTGATGTATTTTCTAGGTCAAATATTTTTGCTACTATCTCTTCCAATCTTTTTTTCATTGATTTGTTTGATCTAATCCAGTTTTTCATGGATTTGGTTACTTAGGTATGATTTACCAACATTTACTATTTCTATTTATTCTACTTCCAACTCTCTTCTCCAGAGCTTGTTTGTTTTAAGCTGTCGTCATTTCTTCTATGTATCCATGTAGTCCTTGTGGAAAATAGGCTTTTTTCTCTTGGAAGTCACAGGAAAATTACTTCTCTTTGTACTGAAGCATCTAGATCTGCAATAAGTTCTTTATACAGGTTAGTGTTATTTTTAGTTTATTCATTTCTCTAGATTAGTTCTTGAAGGCCACAAATTTCAAGGACCAAGTCCCATTCCCTACTATGTTTCTGGGTTGAATGGTTGGTCCTGCTTACTAGTCTCACTCTGAATCATCTGGATTCTTATTCTGACAGATTCTATCTCCTAATGTTAGGATCTCCCTTCTCAAATCTTTGAAATTATATCTTACAATCCTTCATGAACTAATGCCATCTCAGAAGAGTTTTAGGAAACTAAGAACTCCTAGATGTCTGAACTATTCCATTCTGAAAATCACTAAACCAGCACTGATTCCCGTTATTCCCTCCTGAACCTTTGTCTAAGGTTTTCTCAAGGGAACCCTCCCGTCATCCGACCTCCTGAGAACCCAATGGAAGGTTTATATATGTATATGTTTTTATACATATTTATATTTACACACACACACACACACACACACAACTTTACATTTTTCCCAGTGCTTATCACAATCATTTGCACAAAACTTAATATTTATTGAATGGAACTGACTGCTACAGGGATATTAACTAACCTATGGCACATGGGATAAACTACAGATTCAAATGCTACAGAAAAAGAGCTCTTTATCAATGTTTGCAAGTGGACCAGCTTTCCTTTCTCTTTCCCTGGGACACCTGAACTCCTGGAAAAATTTAATTAAAAGAATATCACTCTGGCCTGTGGGCTCACTTCTGTTCTCAAACTCAAATGAAATAGCTCTCTCCAAATTTATCATGTATCTTTTTAACTGCCAAATCCCACTGCCTTTTCTCAATATTCATATTTCTTGAACTCTCTACAGCATCTGACAGTACTGACTACCTTGTCCTCCAAAAAATGTTCTCCTCTAGGATTTCCTCTTCTAGGTTTTCATGATACTGCTCTCTAGGTTTTCCTCCTGCCTATCTGCCTTCCCTTTCTCAATCTTCTTTGCTGGATACTGCAGCCCCTAACTGTAAGTACACTCCAAAAATCAATCCTAGGCTCTCTTCTGTTAAAAACCAGGGAATTCTTACTGTCATGGACAGGTTGTTTTGGGGATCTGGGGAAGAGTTGCATTTTTAATATTTTATGTTTTTCCCCAGTTTTGCATCAAGAAAACTTTTAGCATTCATTTTTACAGGATTTTGATCAAAATTTTCTCCTTTAGGGATTAATGAAAAAAAAGGCTGAAGATGGTGGACTTGCTGTACCAGATCTAAAACTATATTATAAAGCAGCGGTCATCAAAACCATTTGGTACTGGCTAAGAAATAGAGTAGTCGATCAGTGGAATAGGATAGAATCACAAGACAAACTAGGCAATAACTATAGCAATTTGGTTTTTGATAAACCCAAAGACCCCAGCTTTTGGGATAAGTATTCACTATTTGGCAAAAACTGCTGGGAAAACTGGAAACTAGTGTGGAAGAAATTAGGGCTTGACCCACATCTAACACCACATACCAAGATAAGATCTAAATGGGTTCATGATCTGGATATAAAGAGTGATTTTGTAAACAAGTTAGAGGAACATAATATAGTTTACCTCTCAGACCTGTGGAGATGGAATAAATTTATGTCCAAAGAAGAACTGGAACTTTTAATTGAAAACCAGATAGATAACTTTGACTATATTAAATTAAAAAGTTTTTGTACAAACAAAATCAATGCAGACAAGATTAGGAGGGAAGCAATAAATTGGGAAATCATCTTTACATTTAAGGGTTCTGATAAAGGTCTCATCTCTAAAATATATAGAGAATTGTCTCATATTTATAAAAATTCAAGCCATTCTCCAATCAATAAATGGTCAAAGGATATGAACAGACAATTTTCAGAGGATGAAATTAAAACTATTTATAGTCATATGAAAAGGTGCTCCAAATCACTATTGATCAGAGAAATGCAAATCAAGACAACCCTGAGATACCACTTCACACCTGTCAGATTGGCTAAAATGACAGGAAAAGTTAATGATGAATGTTGGAGGGGTTGTGGGAGGGCTGGGACACTGATGCATTGTTGGTGGAGCTGTGAACGGATACAGCCATTCTGGAGAACAATTTGGAGCTATGCTCAAAAAGTTATCAAACTGTGCATACCCTTTGACCCAGCAGCATTTCTATTGGGCTTATATCCCAAAGAAATCATAAAGGAAGGAAAAGGCCCCACATGTGCAAGAATGTTTGTGGCAGCCCTTTTTGTAGTGGCTAGAAACTGGAAATTGAATAGATGCCCTTCAATTGGAGAATGGCTGAATAAATTATGGTATATGAATGTTATGGAATATTATTGTTCTGTAAGAAATGACCAGCAAGATGATTTCAGAGAGGCCTGGAGAGACTTACATGAACTGATGCTGAGTGAAATGAGCAGAACCAGGAGATCATTATACACAGCAACAACAGTACTATATGACGATCAATTCTGATGGACATGGCTCTCTTCAACAATGAAATGTTTCAAACCACCTCCAATTGTTCACTGAAGAGAGCCATATACACCCAGAGAGAGGGATGCGAAATGTGGACCACAACATAACATTCTCATACTCCTTGATTGATGTTTGCTTACATTGTGTTTCCTTTATCTGATATATCGTTCGTGTAGATAAGATTTTTCTTGCACACCAATGATAAGTTTGGAAATATATATACATATATTCGATTTGCCAATATTTTAACATAATTAACATGTAGTGGATATCCTGCCATCTAGGGGGAGGGGTGGGGAGTTGGGGGGAAAAATTTGTAACGGAAAACTATGTAAGGGTTATTGTTGAAGAATTACCCACACATATGTTATGCAAATAAAATAAAAATTTAAAAAAAAAAAAAAAAATTTTCTCCTTTACTCCCTTCCTCCCCTCTTCCAAAGATGGTAGGCAATTTGATAGTTTACATGTGCTATCATGTAAAATATATTTCCATTTTAGTCAGTTATGAAAGAAATAGACCAAATGGGGAAAAAAAAAGGTACAATCAAACAGGTTGAGGGGAAGAGAGGGTAGAGAGACCCTTTGTGTGTGTGTGTGTGTGTGCTTTTTTGCTGAGGCAATTCGGGTTAAGTGACTTGCCCACGGTCACACAGCTAGGACGTGTTAAGTGTCTGAGGCCAGATTTGAACTCAGGACTTCCTGACTTCAGGGCTGGTGCTGTATCCACTACACCAACTAGCTGTCCTGAGAGACCCCTTTTGCCAGATGCACTATGACCTACGGTCCCCTTCTCAGAGTAAGGTTTTTAAATACATAAAATGCATAAATAGAATTACAAAAGACACTAAAGTATATTCATTAAAATATTAAAAAAAAAAAACAAATTCATAGCTGATGCAAAGCAAGTAGAACCAGAACAGCTAAAAAAAATAAAAAATAGTATAAAGATAAACAACTTTGAAAGACCTAGCAACTCTGATCCACACAATAACCAATTATATATAATTCCACAGGATTCATGCTGAAACATACTACCCAGATAGAGCTGATGGACTCAACAGTATAGAATGAAACACATTTTCTTTTTTATAGGGGATGGGCCAAAGTGGGAATTTGATTTGCATAACAATACATACAGGTTGGTTTTTCTTGCCTTCTCAAGGGGGTGGAAGAAGGAAGCTTCAGAACTAAAAAATAAAAAGATTTTTTTTTAAGTTCACAGGGGAAGTTAGTTGGCACAATGCATGGAGCACCAGCCCTGGAGTCAAAAGGACCTGAGTTCAAATCTAGCTTCAAGACACTAGATATGTAAGTGAAATGAGCAGAACCAAATGATTGTACACAGCAATATTTATATAATGATCAATTCTGATGAAAGTGACTCTTTCCAACAATGAGATGACTGAGGCCAGTTCCAATGATTCTGTAATGAAGAGAGCCATCTGCATCCAGAGAGCTGTGGGAACTGATTGTGGATCATAACACAGCATTTTCACTCTTTTTGTTGTTCACTTACATTTTGTTTTCTTATTTTCTTTCCTTTTTGATCTGATTTTTCTTATGCTGCATGATAATTGCATAAATGTTTACATATATTGGATTTAATATATATTTTAACATGTATAACATATATTGGATTGCTTGCCATCTAGGGGAGGGGGTGGAGGGAAGAAGGGGAAAATTTGGAACACAAGGCTATTCAAGGGTTAATGTTGAAAAATTATGCATGTTTTGAAAATAAAAAATTTTAATTTAAAAAAGAAACAAGAATTCAATTAAAGACAATATTCAATAATAATTTTTTTTAAAAAAGACACTAGCTATGTAATCAAAGACAAAAGTCACTTAATCCTGACTGCCTCAAAAAAATTAAACAAAATAAAGTTCACAAACCCCAGTTTAAGAATATTCTTTTTTTGGTGACCTCATCAATTCTCAGAAATTCAATTATCATTTCTAAAGAAATGACTATTAGATCTCCATATGTATACATCCTTCATCTCTCCCCTGAGCTCCAAGTCTACAGTGGATATCCCATAGGCATGTCAAACTTTACACGTCTAAAACAGAATTCATCTTGCCTATTCCTCTCATGGATACTATGATCTTTCTAGTCACCTAGATTCACAATCCAATCATTATCAACTCTTCTCTCCTGTATTCCCCATGTCTAGATGCCAAATCTTGTCTATCTTCACAACATATTTTACTTATCACCTTCTCTCAGATTATAACCACCCTCATCCATTCTTTCAATAGCCTCCTAATTGGCCTCCCAGTTTCCAGTTTTCCCTCTACAAAACTGCCAAAGTAATATTCCAGAAACAAAGATCTGACTATAATTACTCCCTTTCTTAATAAACTCTAGTACCTCCCTACTGACTTAGAATATACAAACTTCTTTGCTAAGTATTTAAAGCCCTTCACAATCTGGCTCCAACTTATTTTCCAATATTATAAATTACTCCCCCCTTCCTGTATTCTACCTTATAGTCCATCCAAGACAATATTCTGTCTCCCATCACTACCTGATCATATGTGTAATCATAACCTCTTTTTAAGTCCCCTATGCCAGTAATACACTCCCTCCTTGCCTCTTCTTCTTGGAATTCCCAAATTCCTTCAAAGTTCACTTCAAACATCACCTCTTATATGATTTTCCTGATTACCCAAGTTGCTCATGCCTTACTCCTAAAGATCTATTTATTTTGTATATAGTTTGAACATATTTATCTTTTACATGCATTAAGTAAGCTCCTCAGAAGCAGGAGCTATTTAATTTTTGTCTTGGCATGCCCACACTTAGCATTGTGCTTCACACATAGGAGTTTAGTAAATGATTGCTGAATGACTTTGAATCTATCCAATAGTAACTCCCTCAGCTGCCATTCTCATAATAACCTAGTCAATCAATTTCCACCTCCTGAAAAAGAGAAGTACCTACACAAAGCAGGAGCTTAATATTTTTTTAAATGACTAACTGAATTGTCCAAAGTCACACAATTATTAAATTATAAGAACTGGTATTTAAAGAGCTTATAAGTCCAAATCACATAGTCTTTCCTTTGAAGAATTAGCAACTTGGCACAATACTTCAAATAAGTTTTCTCAGAAAAGTTGCCAATACATGTTCCTTGTACCTCGATTTCTCCACATTTAAAAAAGTGTATCAGCATTATCATTTATTTTAGTTAGTACTGGAGTTCAGAAGCCAGCATCAGAACTATTTCATATACCCAAAAAATGTGGGGGAGGGAGGAGGAAGGAGAAAGAAGGAGTGTACAGAGAGGCAATTACAGTGAAGCTGCTTGTCCAGGGTCCAACAGTTAGTGTCTGAGGTCAAATTTGATCTCAGGTCCTCCTCCTATCTCCAAGGCCAGTGCTCTATCCAATGAGCTACCTAGGTGCCCTCATAAAAATTTATTAAGGGACTATCTGATGCCAAATGCCATGCACGATGTTATGGAATAAAAAATAAATAAATACTATATCATTGCTGCTGTCATGGATAGAACACATAAGTCTCTTGCTCTATGTATTTTATATCAAACAGTATGCTAGATCCTGAAGAAGATAAAGGGATAATTATCTTTTTAAATATTCCGTCCTTACTGTGCATACCCTTTGACCTAGCAGTGTTTCTATTGGGCTTATATCCCAAAGAGATCTTAAAGGAGAGAGACCCACATGTACAAAAATGTTTGTGACAGCCCTTTTTGTAGTGGCTAGAAACTGGAAAATGACTGAATAAATTATGATATATGAATGTTATGGAATATTATTGTTCTGTAAGAAACGACCAGCAGGATGATTTCAGAGAGGCCTTCAGAGAGTTCATGTTAAATCTGATGCTAAGTAAACTGGGAAAATATTTTTACATCCAAAGGTTCTGATTAAGGCCTCATTTCTAAAATATATAGAGAATTGACTCAAATATATAAGAATTCAAGCCATTCTCCAATTGACAAATGGTCAAAAGATATGAACAGACAATTTTCAGACGAAGAAATTGAAACTATTTCCAGTCACATGAAAAGGTGCTCCAAGTCACTATTGATCAGAGAAATGCAAATTAAGACAACTCTGAGATACCACTACACACCTGTCAGATTGGCTAAAATGACAGGAAATGATAATGATAGCTGTTGGAGGGGATGTGGGAAAACTGGGACACTGATACATTGTTGGTGGAACTGTGAACGGATCCAACCATTCTGGAGAGCAATTTGGAGCTATGCTCAAAAAGTTATCAAACAGTACATACCCTTTGACCCAGCAGTGTTTCTACTGGGCCTATATCCCAAAGAGATTTTAAAGGAGGGAAAGGGACCCACATGTGCAAAAATGTTTGTGGCAGCCCTTTTTGTAGTGGCAAGAAACTGGAAATTGAAAAGATGCCCATCAATTGGAGAATGGCTGAATAAATTATGGTATATGAATGTTATGGAATATTATTGTTCTGTAAGAAATAACCAACAGGAGGATTTCAGAGAGGATTGGAGAGACTTGCATGAACTGATGCTGAGTGAAATCAGCAGTACCAGGAGAACATTATACACAGCAACAAGACTATACAATGATCAATTTTGATGGACATGGTTCTCTTCAACAATGATGTGATTCAAACCAGTTGTGCTGCGATGAAGATAGTCATATTCATCCAGAGAGAGGCCTGTGGGAACTGAGAGTGAACCACAACACAGCATTTTAACGCTTTCTGTGAATATTTCCATGCATTCTGTTTTCCTTCTTAGGTTGTTTTTTTCTTCTTCTCTTTCTAGATCTGATGTTTCTTGTGCAGTAAGATAACTGTATAGATATGTATACATGTATTGTATTTGTCATATAATTTATCCTATCTAGCATGTATTAGATTACCTGTCATCTAGGGGTGGGGAGTGGGGAGAAGGAAAGGAAAAGCTTGGGGAAAAAAAAAGTTTTTTTGCAAAGGTCAATGTTGAAAGGTCACTCATGTTTTGTAAATAAAAAGCTTTATAAAAAAAAAAAAAATCTGATGCTAAGTGAAATGAGCAGAACCAGGAGATCATTATACACAGCAACAAGATCATACAATGATCAATTCTGATGGATGTGGCTCTCTTCAACAATGAGATGATTCATGCCAGTTCCAATGGTCTTGTAATGAAAAAAGCCATCTACACCCACAAAGAGAAGTGTAGGAACTGAGTGTGGTTCACAACATAGCATTTTCACTGTTGTTGTTGTTTGTTTGCGTTGTATTTTCTTTCTCATTTTTTTCCCTTTTTGATTTGATTTTTCTTGTGCAGCAAGATAATTGTATAACTATGTATGCATATATTGGATTTAATATATTTTTACAATGTTTATAAATAAATAAATGTATATTCCTTGCCTTCATGAAATACATAATCCAGCAAGAGATAAAATACAAAAAGGCAAATTTACCACAGTGGGGAAAATTGTACTGCAGAAAATAACAGTAAAATGTGCTGAGGGTACAAAGCACTAGGAAGGCTAGAAGAAAAGCAACCTCATTGGGGAAGAATGGGAAAAGTACACAATCAAAAAAGGATTCTTGTAGAGCATGGTGTTTGAGGTAGACCTTGAAGAATGGAAGAGATTTCAATAATCAGAGAGGGATGAGAACGACACTAGGCATGGGAAAGATTGTTAAAAGTTAAGCAAGACAAGCCTAAGAGAAGGAATTGGAAGTCATTTAGTTTTGGCATGTGGATCAGGGTTACAAGAGATAAAACTAGAAAAATATTGACTGCAGTAGACAAAACAAGGACGACTTTGAATAGCATTTTAAGAAGTTTGGATTTTATTTCCATGCATTTTGTTTTCCTTCTTAGGTTGTTTTTTTCTTCTTCTCTTTCTAGATCTGATGTTTCTTGTGCAGTAAGATAACTGTATAGATATGTATACATGTACTGTATTTGTCATATAATTTATCCTATTTAGCATGTATTAGATTACCAGTCATCTAGGGGTGGGGGGTGGGGGGAAGGAAAGGAAAAGCTTGGGAAAAAAAAGTTTTTGCAAAGGTCAATGTTGAAAGGTCACTCATATGTTTTGTAAATAAAAAGCTTTATTAAAAAAAAAAGTTTGGATTTTATCATAAAGATAACAAAGTCAATGAATGTCTCTGTGAACAAAACTGGCAAGATCAGAGCTTTCCATAATAGGAACACATTTCTATATAGCTTTTTAAGATGTACCAAGTACCTTCCCTTCCAGCTATCCTAATAATACAATTATCCCTATTTTATTGATAACTAAACTAAAACAAGAGTTAAATAATTTTCAAGGTCATAGAGCCAATAAGCCTGAAAGGCTAATAATGTCTAATACAAAAACAGAATTATCACAACAGAATAATAAGGCAGAGAGAGGAAATAACTTGCATATGGTCATATAAGAGATGGGTGGCAGGGCCATATCTCAAACCCAGGTCTTCTAACTCCCAAATGCTGTGCTCTTTCCATATACCTCACTACCTTATTAAGTTGTATTATAGCTTGTCTTGTAACCAAGAAGAAAACTGATTACTACAAGTAATATTTGTTTAATCCCAGGTTCATTTCAAATTAAATAATACAGTGGAAGAAGCACCTATTCTTTTCCCTATCACAAAGTACCTCCCCTCATTCCCTGATAAAAAAAAAAAATCCAATAGTAATTTCCAGCAAGGTTGATGGAATCCAAAGTAAAATAGTATTAGCAATATAAGGAGTGGTCTTTGTATTCACATCAAATACCAATATAAATGAGCAATGCGCCTATACTTTACAGAATAGTTATTTTGACAGTCTACTATATACAAAAACTATGTATCTAAGAGGCTCATAAACTGACAGAAGGGAGTGAAGGGAAAGGGAGGTACAGAATATTAGTCATTTCCAAAATACCCTATTTAAATACTTGTGCTACGAGAAAATCTACCTATTATCACTTATAAAATCAAAAATTCAGAGCTGGAAAAGAGCCTCAGAGATCATCTAATCCTGCTTCATTTTAAGTAGGAGTAAGGAGGCAGAAGACATTTGTTTTAATTCTGACTCTGATATTAAGCATGTGACCTTGAACAAGTCACTTTAAGTCTCTATACCTATTTCCCCATATTTAAAATGAAAAAAGTCAGACTAGATAAATGATTGTTAGTCTTGGGGTCCATTAACTTATTTCAAAACATTGTGATACATGTATTTCAATAATCGGTTTCCTTTGTAAGCTTATGTATTTTATTTTATGCCTTTAAAAACATTCTAAGAAGGAGCCCAATGATTTCACTAAACTGTTCAAGAGGGGTCCATGACACACAAAAAAAGGTTAAAAATTCCTGATTTAGATGAACCCTAATCTAATCCTTTATCTCCAATGTTCTAACACACTATTCTGGGTTCTAAAGTCTCAAACTGTGACAGTCCATGAGTCTAGAACAATAACAGAAAAAAATACATAGCACACTCTTTCCAAAATTAGATTTTAAGACAGTGGTTACCCTGCACTGAAATGGTTAAATTCATTTCAGTGAACAAAAGCTGAGCAGACCAATGAGAGATTATGAAAAGCCCTGGCACCTGAAATATACTGCAGATGAGCAAAAAACTGCAGGTGCAGATCGGTAAAGAGCTACACCTTACTAGTGACCTAGAAATGCTAAGGGACTTATTACACAACCTGCTGCAGAATTCTCACTTTTCAAATGGAAATGAGCCATGAAGTCACACAATTCAAAAAGGACTGTGATTTTATTACAGAGACAAACAATTGTAACCATTTGAATTTTACTAATGTTGAATAAAATAATGAATACAATATTTCTGGTAAAGTTGAATTATGCCAAGTTAAATATAAGTAGGAAACCAAACACCTGGATCCCTGAGCTACTTATCAAATAGGGTTACACTTAAAGAACACCATGACATAATAGAGCACCAGACAAGGACACCAACTCAACTACTTTAACTTACTTAGCTATGCGACCTTGAGAAAGGCATTTCATCTCTATGAGCCCGAGTTTCCTCTATTCTCTAAAATGAAGGGGATGGACAAGATCCAATTTAAAATTCTCTTCCACTTCTAACATTCTGTTCTCAGGTTCTTTCCAAGTCTAATATTCATGACTGTATGACCCTGAATGATTCTATAACACTAAATGCAAGAAATCCTCAAATTACGTTTAGATACATTCATCTAGTCAACTCACTAAACAGGAGATACATACTTCACTTACATTAAAGACTTATTGATCCACCAATTTCACACTAATATTTGATTATATCTACTCATTACTTCACTCTTTCAATTTTAATTACCATATAAATTTAACTAACATCTCAATAGTTTCCTAAAATTAGACTATAAAGTTTATAATTACCTATTCAAGGGCAGTTTTTCTACAGCTGAACAGATTCTGAAAAACAACCAATCTTCTAACTTAAAACTATGTGAAAACAAAAATGAGGCAAAATGCAAGACACCTCAATTGTTCCATAATCTAGTGAACCCTTTCAATCAAACAGAAAGAGAAATTACCAGTCAAGCTGAATGTCTCAAACCTCTGGTGAAATAAATTAATGACTAATAAAGCAATTTACTATTTACATTTTGCTACGAATGAATGAAGCTCAATGTCACAACCCTCTGGTGAAATAAAATAATGGTTAATAAAGCAATTTACTATTTACATTTTGCCATGTCAATCATGCAGCTTTTTGAAGGCTTTTCAAAACTAAGAAAATAAAACCCCAACAAACACAAATTTTAAAATCATTCCCTCAGAAAAAGTTGTGAACTTTCAATAGGATTAGAAATTATGCAACAGCATCTCAACAGAGAGCAGTAAGGTACTGGGGAGATAAGTGAACTAGAGACTTGAGTTCTCTTGGAAATGTAACTAATTTTCTAGGTGTCCTTGGCAAAATCAGTCCTCAGTCCCTTTATCCATAAAAGAGGGACTAGATGAATTCTAAAATTTCTTCAGCACCAAGATTCTGTATTTTAACATTGTTTTATAAGGTCCTTTCCAGCTCACTGATTCTGAATTTAGAAATTAAAATAAAAATAAAAAGATGAACATTCAAATTAAATGCACTTGCTCTGAGGGGAGATGTCATTTCTCTTTTCAAGTTATTCAAAAAGACAATGAAAATTCAACTTTGATTAAATACTTGCAAAACTTATTGTAAAGGGTCATTATCTGTTTTTAATTACACAGGGGTTTAGCAGCCCAAATTGACTTATGTTAGTTTCTGTGGATGATTAAGCAATATACATGTCCCTCACAAGCAATTACTACTGAGGAATCTAGCCCAGCTGAGCATTCAATAGAATGTTGCCTACATGAGATAGCTATATATTCTATAAAGCAAAAGAGTTAGCCTCATTTTGCAAAGCAACTACATACAATTTCTCCTTCATCTAATGTTCCCACTGAACATCCAAATGACACAGTATAAAAAGCATTAACTACTTTTAAATTCTGCAGAAAGGAGTGGGGAATGGAAAAGGACAGAAATGTTTATAAACAGTATTTATTTAGCTCTATTCTTTCAAAGGGACTCAAATTTAATAAACTATCTCAATTCCCTTGAGATAGTGAAGGATCAGGTTTCTGAAGAAGAAAGGAGTATAAAGGGGATTAAGTGTCTCATCCAGCAAGTCACTGGGAAAATAGAAACTGGAACCCACTTATGTAGACTCCCATGTCTGAAGTATTCAGGAAATGGTCTAAATTCAAAGATCCCTAAGTTTGAAATATTTTGAAGAATCCAGAAATGATTGTCCTTAGTCCTAAAACTTCATAAGGTTCTAAAGCATACCAAGTATGCTAAAGCTGCACTAGTTATCTACAGAATACTAGGCTTCAGTTTCCTATGTGTTAAAAACAAAAGTGTAGACAATTTGTAACATTCCTCTCCCAGTTCTAACATTCTATATTCTACAGTCATTTTCTTTCCAGCTCTAACAGTTTATTTTCCTCTATCTTAGATCACTCATGGCCTCACACAAAAAAACGGAAAATGCAAAAGAAAAAACAAGCAATGTCCATAGGAATTTTCAAAGGTTACCGACATTCTTCTGGTCCAAAACTACTTAAATCACTACCAAAGATTTAAGATCAAACATAATTGCCAATAACAGTATTCTATAGGTTTATCACACCTCAGCAGAACTTCATTTGGTGTCTCAATATGTATATCTGGAACCTGTAGCAAATCACATCCTCAAAAAAACTTACCCCTTTCAAAAAGAAAACATGGAATAAATGCATTCTCTTAGTTTTGCTACTTCATGATATGGATTTTTAAAAATCTATTAGGCTGAAGATAGTTTATTCTAACAGAATAATAAATTCAAAATGCACCGTTACAAATTCAAATTATTTTAAGCTTGGCCTCTCTCCACTGTTTACAGTTAAAATTCAGTCAAAGAGATCTCATAAGAATATCCTTAACTAAAAATGTTCACAGACTTTCTAAATTGTCAAAAGTTGGAACAATTGTGCAGAAAGCTAAAAGTTTGTCTTTTGTTTTAAAATTACACAAGGAACATTAACACATTGTATGAGTCTAAGAAGTAATACTATTTCTGATGAATATGATCAAATCAGCCATTAAAATGTCTCAACAGACTTTTTCTACTTAGAACTGGCCCATTAGAGAACCAACCCCCTAGCTTACTGAGACAGTCAAAAGCAAGTTTCTTTGATCCTTCCAAATCCCAAAGAATGTTAACACTAGCCACAGAACACAAAGTGGGAATGGCATTAAAATGTCTGTCCTACACTTGTAAGAGTTATTTCCCCATGTATTTGACAGGCTAGTGGAACAATTCCTGCACCAGCCACACAGAACCTGCTCTCTTCAATATCTCTAAAGCTCGCTGCCCAGAAAGAAGCCAGGCTGGCCCAGCAGGATGCCAAAGAATATACCCAACAAGGCTCAAATGGTAAAATAAATTCCTGCAGACCTATTTTATCCCCATGAGACCTCAGAAACAAGCCTACAGAACTGGAAGATAACAAGTACTCCACCCCATTGACTAGGTTGCAAGGGCAAATTTCATATTTTACCTAAAAACCAATTCCAATTAATCAAAACACCATAATATTCTAGAATCTCCCCAGCAAGTCTCCAGCCACTCTCAAGGCCCAGAACCATAAGATACATGAAAAAACAACTAAGTGAAAAATTGCAGTAACTTTAATTTTTTTTTTAATTTAACAAATGCTTTACCAGACTTTTGTGTCCAAAAACACAAAAACAAAACAGTAGGCAGCCACAGTTCATACATAGTCAGAATTAGAAAGATATCATGATGATACGGAAGAGTACTGAATATAGAATTGGAAAACTTGAGTTGCAATCTCAATTCTGCTAATTACTACTTAAGAGACCCTGAACAAGTCACTTCTAAAAGGATTGGAATAGATGACCTCTAAATTCCCTCCCAGTATTCGGTGACTCTTATGAAATTTAAGAATCCCTTGAAGCTTGAAGCCCAGACCTGGCTCTTCAGTTTAAAAATGACCTCTAATTGGCTCCAAGTATATAGTCTAGCACCAAAAGACAATTACCTGCTGTTTTCTGTTGCTCTCCCAACTACATCTTACCTGGAAGTTTGAGAATTCATATTATCCTCCAGTACAATATTCTTAGCACTCACAAGTTCAGGACTTTTAGTTCTAAGCATCATATACTTCCAAAAGTGCACAGGGTTGCCCCCAAATCTCAAAGTCTTCCCCCCAACCCTCCCCTCCATGCTTCCTTGAATCTTGCAGTCCTGCACTTAGCATTACTTAAATTCATGGTTCCATAACTCTGTGAGAAAATTCAAGTATTTTTCAGATAAGGACAAAGGATTAAAAAGGTTTATGTTGTGTACATAACTAGTTAAGTATAGAAGTTTAAACCCAAAATAGTCTAACTTGAAGACTACCAAAAGTTGCTTCTCATTTAACCCCTCCCATTCATTCTAAAGTCTGCAACCATATCCAACTAACCTCCATTGTTCTAGGAACCAATGTTTTTTCATCTTGGGAGATGTCCTTCAACTTCATTATCATAAACATTGTAATTTTGTCTCCAAGATATTACCTCTAAATTCTAACCTCAAAATCCATAAACATGATTAATTTTCCAAAACCCTAGCACCCTACCATTCCCTTCTACTTTCTGCTCTAACCAAAAACCCTGTTCATCTTTAATCATCTTAGTCCCTTTCTGATATTCCTACATTGTCCTATTTCTAACCCAAACTCAAGAATTTTGCATCACTCCCATCTCTTCCCCTCTACTTATTCCTCGTTATTACATTTTACCCTCCATCTCCCCCAACACACACACACACACACACTCCTCTACCTATCTCTGCCCACCTACCACATAAATAACAATTTATCTTCACTATCCATTTCTTATTTCCTGTGCACGACCTTACCAAAAAAATCTTCCTCCCCACCCCACCCAAGTCTTCCTCCTTAGAATAAAGATCCCAAATCATTTAGTAGTCTTCCTCAGGATACCATACCATATCTCTCCTCACTATAACCCCCTGGGCTCCCTCAACTCATTATACTGATCCTTCCTGCCTCTACCATTCACTCTACCCATCCCCTCTGCTCCTCTCTCCCTATTCCTGACCCCACTCATACTCTCACCTTATCCTCGGCCTCCATTCTCACGTCCCCACTCTCTTCTCTATCCTTGAACCCTCTCCCTCTATCCTCGAGCCTCATCTCTCTCCCCGATCTTCTAGGCCCTCACTCCCACCTCGAATCCTCGACCCTCTCATCACCCTCTCCCCATTTTCAAGTCTCCTTTCATTCCTTCCCCACCTTCCCTCTACCACCCGCCCAAACACCCCCCCCCAATTCTTAACACACAGGTCTCCATCCTATACCACCCGCCTCTCCCCTTCCCGGATCCGGTAGGATTGAGCGCGGGCTCTCTCTCCCACACATATCTCAAGCTTCATCTTCGTTCTCTTCCCCCTCCCCCTCCTCCAAAGGTGAATATACCGTCCTGCCCTTGTCGTTCCCGGGACTCGACGGCAGCGGCGGATACAAAGCCCGCCCATCCTCCCTACCGGGGCCGGGCCCGGGAGAGGTGGGGGAGGCGCTAGAATCCTTCTCCCAGTTCCAAGCTCCCCGGGGCTCCCCGCGGCCGCGGCTGCTGCTGCTAGGGACACACACAATAAACAATGCGGAGCAGCGCTCGGCCGGCTCCCAACCGCCACAACGGCCGCAGTCAACCGCCTCCAACCGCCGACTGCCCACCCGCCCCTAGACGCCTACCCGAGCTGGCGCCCAGTCCCCGCTGCCGGGCCCAAACCCAGGCTCCCTCTGGGTTCCCCGCACCGCCGCCGCCGCCGCCGCCGCCTCCTCAGCTCCGGCTCCTCGGTCTAGCGGCGGCGGCTCCGGCTCCTGCTGCTGCTCCTGCTGCTGCTGCTGCTGCTGCGGCCGCGGCTGCTCTGGCGGCGAGCGGGGCTTCGGCGGCGAGCACGTGACCACTTTGGCTCCCCTCATTGGTAGGCCCAGGGAAGGGGCGGGCCCCGTCACTGCTGAGGAACGGAAGCCCGCCCCTCGCTCTCGCTTCGCCCCCCTCCCTTTCCTTCTCTCTCTTTCACCCCTCCTGTCCGTAGTGCCGCACCTGAGAGCCTGAGCCAGCGCCCGCCGCTGCTTGCGCCAACTACGCACCTGGGACATGCTAATGCGCACGCGTGGGAACTGCCGACTCGGCCGGCCGCACCTGCCCGGACCAGAGAGACCGAAACTCTATCCCTTCTTCCCTCTGGCCCCTCCCCTTTCCTCACTCCCCACGTTCCCAGGACTACACCTGAGCCCTGCTGCGCCATTGTCAGAGCAAGGGACCTTGAAGCGCGCGCTAGCTGCGTGTTTGGGGCGCGGAAACTCTGACGCTTCCTGGAGGAGGCGGAGGCGACCAGATTCCTTAACTAGTAGCCGGCCTGGCCCTAATTACCGGTAGGGGCTTGCTCCCTGCGGTGATTGTTGAGGCAGTTTCCAGGCAGAAGGAAATAGTGGCGACCGGGAGAGATGAGAGAACTTAAAATGATGGGGGTTAAGGGGTGGCCTTTTATAGAAAATGACCGGCTTCACAGCTGGAAGGCAGTGGGGTTCATTAAAAAGAACACTAGATTTGGAGTCTGAGGTCTCGATTCGAGTCTTCTCTGCTTTTTGCCATATGTGACCTTGGCGGAGGGCAGTTGGCTCTTCACCTGCTGTAAAATGAAGAAATTCGACTAGAGTCCCTCAATGCAATCCAAATCTTCAATTGATGCTTGTTTTGTTTTATTTTGTTGTGTTTTTTAAATGATCCTAGGTGCTCCGTGACCAGTGCAATGGATAAGAGTGCTTCCACTTAAATGTGTAAACTTAACAAATCGTTTCACTCCTCTGGGTTTCAATTTCCTCTTCAGTCAAATGCGGAAGGAAGTGGACTTAGAGGAGCTTTAAGTCTCTTTCAACTCTGAAATTTTGTGATAATGTGAAATTATTTAATCAAACCTTATTCTTTTACGGAAGAAGTCGGAATTAGAGGAATGAATGAATGGTTTTTTTAGCTAGGGGTATTGAATGCTTGAGAAGTGCCAGGCAATGTGCTAAGCACTTTAGGGATGATAATAGCCTGTGTCCTCTAGGAGCTTACATTCTAACGGGTGAGATAAAAAAGATAATTTGTTCATGGCCACACATTGATTGAATGACTCAGTCTTGATGAGAACCCTGGAGAATCTGTTCCTCTCACTATGTCACTAATATTACAACTCATGCATTCTCACTCCTTGCTACCCTTCACCTTTATATGAGTCCCAAATCTTGCTTGAAGATTAAGCCATACCTGAATGGTTATAGAACCATAGATTTGGAGGGGGGGGGGAGGGGTGGGGGTGGGAGGGAAGAAGGGGGTTATTCAGAGACTTCCCGTAAGTCACATAGGTCATAGGATCAGAGATTTAAAGCTAAAAAGCATTTTGGAGATCACCTCATTTTATAGATGAAATTGGGTCTTAGAAGTTGACTTTCTCAAAGGGAGAAGTGAACAAACCTTTATTGAGCACTTAGAATGTGTCATGCACTGTGCTGTTTTCTACAAATATTCCATCTCTTCCTCACAATAATCTGGATGATAAGTGCTGCTATTTCCATTTTACATTTGAGGAAACTGAAGCAAACATTGGTTAAGTGATGGAGCTAATGAGTGACTGAAACCAGATTTGATTCCAGATACTCTGACTTCAGGCTCAGTATTCCTCTCCATCAACTAGCTGCCTCTAAGTGATACAAGTAATAAATGGGAGAGCTAAATTTGAATCCACATTATTTTCTGGTTCTAATTCTGGTTCTCTTTCCAGTCTATTTCATCCATAACCCTCATTAGGCCCTTTTCTTGAAACCTCTGTACATTTAGTTATCTTTTATGCATATATCCTATATCCCCAATCCAACTAAAAGTTGCTGGACAACAGGTCTGGGCAGTCTAGTAAATAGAATCAAAATAAATTCCAGAGTTCTAGTCTAGTATCTCTCAATCTAATTCAACTCAACAAATATTAAATTCTTATTTAACTTAACCATAACTTAAGCCTTCAAGGAGGTACATTTTCTTTTAGTTACAAAGCTACTAAGTGGAGTAGGAGCCCAGGTCTTCCAACGCTGTTAGACAAGTAGTACCAAGCAGGCATTTATTATATAGTACCTACTATATATGTAGGATTTTTTATTGTATGCTTGGAGTTCATAAACTGATATGAAAAGCACTCCCAAAATAAGTTGACTTTGAATGGACTCAGGATGCCTCCCCTTGCTATCTTGAATTCAACTCAAGTGTCTGTTCCTACATTAGACCTTTCCTGATTCCAGAATGGTGAATGTTCTCCCTTTCTCTTCCTTATACCCCCTCAAAAAATTACTTTGTCTTTTTATTTCCCAATCTGTGATTTCAGTGATATAAGGAATTTCTGATGAGGAAATTCCCTACAGCAAAACAGTTTGATACCACAGCAAAACAGTTTGATACCTGCACTGCACTTTATACTCTTAAACTATAGAGGTTAAGTGATTTCCTCAGTGAGTCAACATGCAAAAGCAAGAATTTCACCCAGGAATTCCTGAATCTGAAGAAAACTTTTATCCTCAAGGCCAACTCTATCCACTTCACCATATAGTCTCTATATTCAGCATTATTGCACGTTACATAAATTTTGTATGAACTCATTTATGTATTCTTGTTTCCTCTCAATAGAATGTATTGACATGAGGACAGAGATTGTCTTGTTTTGGCTTTATATTCCTAGCACCTAACAGCACATAACAGATGCACAAAAATGTTGATCTGAATTAAATTGTTGAAAATGGGAAGCTAGGAAGTTGATTCATATTTGGACAGTGGACAAAAAGCCTTATACAGATAAATCAGCTTTCTTCATTGTTCACACTTTTGTCAAACGTGTTATCCAGCTGTACTGAGCCTGTCCCGGGGAAATAGTAGCTTGAAAGCCTATTTTAGACAGAATCAAAGAAAGTTGCATTTTAGTACTCTATGGCCTTCCTGCCACTAACCCTAATACTCTTTTAAGGCCATTGTATATATTCTATATATATATACTATGTCTCTAATTTGAGGAAAATCACATAGCCAGGGTGAATGAATGACTTCAAATTAGAGTCCCAAAGTCATAAAGCTGAAAGAGATTAGCACCAAAGAGAATACTAATGATACTAAAATGTGAGGTGAGGAAGAATACATTGCAGAAATGAAGTAGCATATGCAAAGACATGGAAGTCGAAGACAATACTGATTTTGGAGAATTGTGAGTAGGCTACAAAGCAGAACACAAAACTAAATAAGGGTTTTACATCAGACCACAGAACATTGGTATATAGAACATGATGCCTAACTTTAGAGATCAACTACTCTGACCTCTCAGTTTGCAGAAGAGGAAACATGTTAAGAAATAAAATTATTTACCTTGGATCACAATGAGTTAGTGACAAGGTAAGACTAGAACCCAATATTCTAGATTTAATATTAAATTTTCCTTTCTTTAGCGTTTGGTAAAGTAAAACTGCATTCTTTCTCACATGAAAACATAGCTACAAAAATCAAATATATTAATTCTCCAATCAATTAGCATTCCCACCCCACTCCTCTCTTTTTCCCAAACATCTCTTCCCCCACCTTCATTCCAAAAAGTCATAATATTTCTTGTTTTCTCAAGTTAAAATTTTTAAAAATAACTTGTTATACAAGTGTAAAAAATAGCATCTGAACCTTTTGTTTAAGTGTGAAACACACCTTTGTCATGACTCAATCGTGCTGAACAGTTACCAAAGTTTCCATAAAAGAAAAATTCCCCTTAGACAAAGGAAGCCAAAGAGATGAGAGCCTCTACCTCACCTTCAGAAGGGAGCCAGGAAAAAAAGTACCAGAAAAAATTCTTAGGTACTAGGATACAGCTGGTCAATGGATAAGCCTCCTTAGCCCTAGAAGTGGGGGATTGATGCAAGTTTTCAGCGGACTTACTAATTTCATATGATATAAGGGATCATAGATTAGGAGCTGGAAGGGACTCCAAAAGCCAACAAATCTAACCTAATTTTACAGGCACCAAGACCCAGAAACTTGCCCAAAGTACCACAGAAAACAAAGGATCTGAACTCATATCCTCTGATAAGACTATAAATGTCTCTATACAATACTAATGGATATATGGTTTAGGCATTCCAAAAGTGGACTATAAATTAGTCTTTTGTTATTCTGATAGCCCAAACTCTCTAGTGAATGACATATTTAGCACTTAGAAAATGGATTTTAGCAGGCTTCCAGTCAAAATGGTCACAGCACCTCCAATGACCAAAACAGGGTAGATACAATATAGAATCAGACTGCCAAGAACACAAGTATATGAAGGCCAGGATTCCCTGAGAAAGTCTTAAAATGGGCTAGAAAGCCTCAGGGCTGGGATCTTGGAAGCTTCAAGAAGCAACAAGCAGGCAAGGCCCAGCAATTCCATAGATGCAGCAGCAACCTCTGAAGATCCATCCTAACCAGAGGTACCAGAAAAAGGTTGTGGTCCTGTGACCTCAAAGCAGAGGGCCAGGACCTGGAAGTTGAAAGTCAGTTAAAAAAAAACCCAGATGATCCAGAGTGAGACCAAGCAAAACCAACTATTCCATCTAAAAAATTAGCAGGGAGCAATCAGACCCTGATGCAAAGCTCTTAATTCAGGAACTTAAACTGGAAAAATGAATAAATACAAGAAATCACAATCCAGTATTAAAGTTTCAAATGTAAATAACAACTGCAATCAGATATAAAAAGGAAAAAATGGATTTTCCACAAGTACTATATGAATAGCCTAGATGAAATGGAACAAGTGCTAAAAAAAAAAAAAATTTAATTAAAGCTCTTGAAGAGAGATTTGGAATGGGAATAAATTTTTAAAAGAAAACCTAGTAAACCTTGCTGAAGAAATATAATCCTTGAAAGCTAGAATAGACCAAACATATAAGACAGGAATAAATATTTTTTTAAAATTCAAAGATTAAAAAAAAAGAAGAAAATGCAAGATATCTAAGATCAAAAACAATTAAAAAACCATTAATCTCCTTGATAAAAAAAGAAAATTCAGTAGTCCCTTCCTGAAATGAACCAGAAATTTTATAGCCAAAATTCATCTCTCTTGTATCAAAGGAGAAAAAATTCCATAAGTATCCAGAAAGAAACAATTTATGTACAAAGGAATTACTGTCAAAGTCCCATAAGATTTGTCACCTTCTACCAAAAAAAAAATCAGAAAATATCTTGGATTATGATATTCTCAAAGACCAAAAAAGAAATATTTGTACACATATACATATATAGGCTTACAACTAAAACAACTTACTCTAGAAAGCTTAGAAATATCCTACAGGAAATAAAATGTTGGTTTTTTAATCAAATAAAATACTTTCAAGCATTTCTCACTAAAAGTCAAAGCTGAGTATGAACTTTGAAATGCAAATCTCAGAGTCTAAAGAAATTTCTAAAGGTAAATGTATTTAAGCAATTGAAAGGAGCTTTATGATGATGTAGTGCTACATTCTTTTTTTTCCCCAAAGTTTTTTTTTTTAATTAAAAGAAAAAAATAGTAAACAAAAACAGAAAAGGAAAACAAAACAAAATATTGTCATGTGCCTGGCAGAACATCAGGGAGGATTCAGAATGTATAATAAATGACTAATTCAAGGAAGGATATATAATAGTAGAAGAAATTATATTTATGAGTATTCATCTTTTCTTTGCTTCCTTGTATGTTGTTCTTTTGTCCTCTGCTGCGTCCTTTTTTTTACTTTATTCTTTTTTTTCCCCTTTCATCTTCTTCCCACCAAGCAGGCTATAGTTAAGACACACACACCTGCCTGTGCACACACATATATACAGACACACACACACCTGCCTGTGCACACACATATATACATATACATTCACACCAACCCACAGACCCACACACATATACATATATCTTTCTATATATATATATATATACATACATAAAGCAGCATGCATATATACCTACATATACCCAGATATATAGATATACACACACATTCAACCATATGTAAATAACCATCTAAAACAATATTCATATGGTTAACATATAATATAGATTTCTCTCTTGATTGAACTTTTAAATTTTTACTTTGTCTAAGATCAATGATTACTAGTCATACTTTTTTTTTCTACTCCTTATCCTTGTTGTAGTGTTTGTATATATCTCTTCTTTCCTATCCCTGCTAACTCTTCTGTAATTCTGCTCCTTAATTTACTTGCTATTACTTAACCTACCCTTGCATCCCTTCCTTGTTTTGTTCTCTCACCCTTTGCTTCCTCTTTCACCCATTTCTCTCCTTTATTTCTGTATAGATTTTGGAGGATGCTATACCCTTCATGGTATATATGTAGTGTTGCCTATTTAACCCATTCATGATGTGAATAGGTTTTCAGAACTACCAATCTTCTTCTTATAATGACTCTGTGCCAATTCTTCCTCTGCAACTTATTTGTATAACTTAATTACTATTTTTAGCTTTTCCTAGGCAGTTTTGCTTTTTAGAGTCAGATCATATTAGATTGCCCCAGTCTTTTGAGCTACCCCATTGCTGATGTCAATTTAAAACACATGGTATACATTTCCATGTAAAAAACATTTGTCCATGCTAAGTTCCTTGAAATTGATCTTTGATATTGACTCTTATATGTTAAATTTTCTTTTGAGTTAATTTTTGGTTGAAAGTCCTGAAAATCTGCAAGTTTATTGAATGTCCATTTTTTTCATTCAATATTAAAGGTAATATCTAAGATATATTGGATTACTTGCTATCTAGGGGAGGGAGTAGGGAAAAGAGGGGAAAATTGGAACACAAGGTTTTGCAAGGGTTAAATTGAAATGAAAAATTATCCATGCATATCTTTTGAAAATTAAAAAGCTTTAATACTTTTTTTAAAAAATACAGTGGACAGTTTTGCTGGATATGATTTTTTTTTTTTTTTTTTTTTTTTTTGGTTTTGGCTAATTCTTTTTATTGCTGGTATATATGATTCTAGCATCTGTGATCTTTTATTGTGACTGCTGATGAGTCCTTTACAATTCTAATTGTAGCTCCAATATTTGTTTTCTTCTTGTTTTTTTGAAAAATTTACTCTTTGATGGAGGGAAAAAGGGATAGGGGGAAGGGGAGTAGAAATTTGTTTTCCATAAAGGATCTTTCTGAGGTGGTAATTG